>JAGDQP010014522.1:6960-35600 GCA_022664845.1 Lepisma saccharinum | reverse complement strand
CAGGACATATTTCATAGGTTTCCAGAACATATTTCATAGGCCTCCTTGACATATTTCAAAGGTTTCCTTGACAATTTTAATAGGTTTCCTTGACATATTTAATAGGTTTCCTTGACATATTTAATAGGTATCGTTGACATATCTAATAGGTTTCCTCTACATATCTCATAGGTTTCCTTGAAATAATTCATAGGTCTCCTTGACTTATTTAATAGGTCTCCTTGACAAATTTCATAGGTTTCCTTGATATATTTCATAGGTTTCCTTGATATATTTCATAGGATTCTTTGAGATATTTCATAGGTATCCTTGAGATATTTCATAGGCATCCAGGATATATTTCATAGGTATTCAGGACTTATTTCATAGGTATCCACGACATATTTCATATTAATCCTTGACATATTTCATAAGAATCATTGACATATTTCATAGGTTTCCAGGACATATTTCATTGGTTTCGACGACATGTTACATAGGTTTCCAGGATATATTTCATTGTTTTCCAGGACATATATCATAGGTATCCAGGACATATATCATAGGTATCCAGGATATATTTCATAGGTTTCAAGTTCATATTTCACGGATATCGTTGACATTTTCCATATGTATATTTGATATATTTCATAGGTTTAAAGGATATATTTCATATGTTTCCAGCACATATTTCGTAGGTTTCCAGGAAATATTTCATATGTATCAACGGCATATTTCATAGATTTTTAGGATATATTTCCAAGTTTTCGAGGACATATTTCATAGGTATCAAGTGCATATTTCATACGTATCCAGAACATATTTTATGGCTATCCAGGACATATTTCATTGGTAACTAGGACATATTTCATTGGTATCCAGGACATATTTCATATACCTGATTGGCAGTTTCCACAGGTATCCTTGATATATTTCATAGGTCTTCTTGACATATTTCATAGGTCTCCCTGACATATTTCATAAGTGTCTTTGATAAATTTCATAAGTTTCCATGATATATTTCATAGGTTTCCTTGATATATTTCATAGGTCTCGTTTACATATTTCATAGGTCTACCTGATGTATTTCATAGGTCTCCTTGACATATTTCATAGTTCTCCCTGACATATTTCATAGTTTTCCTTCACATACTTCATAGGTCTACTTGATATATTTCATAGGTCTCGTTGACATATTTCAAAGGTGTCTTTGATATATTTCATAGGTTTCCTTAATATATTGCATAGGTTTCCTTGATATATTTCATAGGTCTCGTTGACATATTTCATAGGTCTATTCGACATATTTCATAGTTTTCCTTGAAATATTTCATAGGTTTCCTTGACATACTTCATAGGTCTCCTAGAGATATTTCATAGGTCTCCCTGACATATTTCATAAGTGTCTTTGATATATTTCATAAGTTTCCATGACATATTCCAAAGGTTTCATTGACATATTTCATAGGTCTCCTTGACATATTTCATAGGTTTCCTTGACATATTTCATAGGTTTCCTTGACATATTTCATAAGTCTCCTTGACATATTTCATAGGTCTACTTGACATATTTCATCGGTTTCCTTTATATATTCCATAGGTTTCCTTGACATATTTCATAGGTCTCCTTGACATATTTTATTGGTCTCCTTGAGATATTTCATAGGTTTCCTTGACATTTTTCATAGGTCTCCTTGACATATTCATAGGTCTCCTTGACATATTTTTTTTTGGTCTCGTTGAAATATTTCATAGGTGTCTTTGATATATTCCATAGGTTTCCTTGATATATTTCAAAGGTTTCCTTGATATATTTCATAGGTCTCGTTGTCATATATCATAGGTCTACCCGACATATTTCATAGTTTTCCTTGACATATTTTATAGGTTTCCTTGACATACTTCGTAGGTCTCCTAGAGATGTTTCATAGGTCTCCCTGACATATTTCATAAGTGTCTTTGATATATTTTATAAGTTTCCATGACATATTTCATAGTATTCATTGACATATTTCATAGATCTCCTTGACATATTTCATAGGTTTCCTTGATGTATCTCCTAGGTTTCCTTGACATTTTTCATACGTTTCCTTGACATATTTCAGAGGTCTCCTTAACATATTTCATAGATCTTCTTGACATGTTTCATCGGTTTCCTTTATATGTTTCATAGGTTTCCTTGACATATCTCATAAGTCTTCTTGACATATTTCGTAGGTCTCCTTGACATATTTCGTAGATATCCATGACCTATTTGAAAGGTTTCCAGGACCTATTTCATAGGTTTCCAAAACATATTTCATAAATTTCCTTGACATATTTCATAGACTATTAGACATATTTCATAGGTATCCTTGACATATTTCATAACTGTTCTTGACATATTTCGTAAGTATGCTTACGTATTTCACAAGTATGCATAACATATTTCACTGGTATCTTTGACATATTTCATAGGTCTCCTTGACATATTTCATTGGTATCCAGGATATATTTTGTTGGTATCCAGGACATATATCGTAGGTTTCCTTGACATTTTTCAAAGGTATCCTTGACATATTTCTTAGGTTTCCAGGACATAATCCATACGTATCCAGGACACATTTCATACGTATCCAGGACAATTTCATAGATCTTTTTGACATATTTCATAGGCCTCCTTGACATATTTCACAGGTATCCTTGACATATTTCATAGCTCTTCTGGACATATTTCATAGATATCCAGGATATATTTCATTAGTATTCAGGACATATTTCATAGGTATCCAGGGTATATTTCATAGGTATGCAGTATATACGTCATAGGTATCGAGGACATTCATAGCTTTCCTCCACATATTCATAGCTTTCCTTCACATATTCATAGCTTTCCTTCACATATTCATAGCTTTCCTTTACATGTTCATAGCTTTCCTTCACATATTCATAGCTTTCCTTCACTTATTCATAGTTTTCCTTCACATAATCATAGCTTTTCTTCACATATTCATAGCTTTTCTTCACATATTTCATAGCTTTCCAGAACATATGTCATAGCTTTCCAGGACATATTTCGTTGGTTTCGAGGACATATTTCATTGGTTTCCAGGACATACTTCAAAGGTTTTCTGGACATATTTCATAGACCTCCTTGACATATTTCATAGGTATCCTTGACATATTTCACAGGTCTCCTTAACATATTTCATAGGTCTCCCTGACGTATTGATAGGTCTCCTTGACGTATTCATAGGTCTCCTTGACATATTCCTTAGGTTCTCTTGACATATTTCATAGGTTTCCTTGAGATATTTCATAGGTCTCCTTGAGATATTTCACAGGATTCCTTTACATATTTCATAGGTTTCCTTGACGTATTTCATAGGTTTCCTTGTCATATTTGATAGGTCTCCTTGACATATATCATAGGTTTCCTTGAGATATTTCATAGGTCTCCTTGAGATATTTCATAGGTCTCCTTGAGATATTTCATAGGTCTCCTTGAGATATTTCATAGGTTTCCTTTGTAAATTCAAAGGTTTCCTTGATATATTTCATAGCTTTCCTTGACATATTTCATAGGTTTCCTTGACGTATTTCATATGTTTTCTTGACATATTTCATAGGTCTCCTTGATATAGTTCATAGGTTTCCTTGACATATTTCATAGGTTTCCTTGACGTATTTCATAGGTTTCTTTGACATATTTCATAGGTCTCCTTGACGTATTTCATAGGTTTCTTTGACATATTTCATATGTTTTCTTGACTTATTTCATAGTTTCTCTTGAGATCCCAATGGAGAAATCTGAGTCAGTGCTGTATGAACAGGCACAATAAAATGGAGTTCCTACGCGTTCTTCACTATCATATACAAATAAAATTAAAGAATAATTTTCTTTTTTCTTTCTTATATGCAGTTTTTATTCTTCAACACCTTGATCATGGTTGCACTATTAAATTTTTATTTCTCAATAAATGTAATATGTCGCTTTAGAAAACACACATAAAGCGAAATTTATGTTATACATTAAGGTTCTATTAACGAAATTAAATGTTAGTTGAAATATAGTTTAAAATTCAATTTTTTCAACATGCGAACGCGAACTTTAAAAATCCAGGTAATTTCATTGTATTTGCTTTGTGTGTATTTTTTATATCTTTCACTACAGATTTCTGTAAAAAGACGAGTGAAATTAAGAGATAATATGTTTTGATGTAATCAGGATATTTTAATATTTTTGCGTTACAGCCCCTGGCCCATACAAATGCTGCCACCCACATTGTAAACGCCGGTAAGAGTCGGGTTCAAAACAAATGTCGAGTGAAACCCGACGATCCTAACTGTCATTTGCAATTGATTTTTTAATCTCTATAATGAAGAAATTAATGGTTATTCTAGATTTATCGTGCCTATCACTGATTTTAATTGCAATGGTTTTTTGCTGACTGTCTCATAGTTGGTGGCCCGTCTTCTTCTCGACTATTCTTACCGTCATATTCCCGCCGTTTTAGGATATGGTCGGCATTTTCCTCAGTCTCGATCAAATCCCGACCTCATAATCGGGACAAGGGAGGCAAAAAAAATCTTCCCCATCCTTTTGCCAACCATTTTCATAAAATGTACTGGTGTGATGGGTACACTGCAAGGATCAGTTTAAGCTAGTTCGATCACTCCCCGCTTCGTTCTTTAGGCCCTTTGACAACAAAGTTTTTGCCTAACGCGCCCATTTGGTGTGGGACCACCGGTGGACCGCCTTTAAATGCGATTTTCCAGACTGTCACAGCCCCGACGCCGGGCCGATGGTGGCAAAAATTAGACAGTCGGGTTTGGGGTGCATTTTCTTCACTGGGTGGTCAAAACACTCCCAATGCTGACGCATGTGACGGAGGTCCAATTACGTCGTGTCTTTAGATGGTGATGGTGTGTTAATATGGAATGAAGTGCAGCAAAGTGGCTGGATTTCAGCATTAGTTTTCGTCACACGCAGGTGGATTAAAATATTGACGAAATAAGGTTCGTTATTGTCTAAGCTGCAAGAGGATATATCGATTATCCACTCAGGAGTACTCAAAATCTTATGTTTTATGATTGCTGTCAACTCAACCATGTCTTCCATAAGAGAGATACGGAAGAAATTTGAATGATATATTTTCATGAAACTTTACATATATTGAAGCTCGAGAAAGTTGTGACTATACACGGGTATTATCGTATTGAAGCTCATACACTGCAGAGTGTGTGTGTATTTATATATGTCGAAATATGCATACAAATATAACTTTTTACGCAATGAAGTACGTGCCTTTTATGTGTTCGTATGTAATACATCGTAGTATCCGAGCAAACATTGGTGGTATATTTTGTTTATTTATAAAACTGTGGAGCATTTCTTGGAGATATGTATATATGCTAATAAACTATAAAGATGAAGGAACTATAGTTAGTTTACGTCAGATAAACAGCATCTGTTCAGAATAGGTGTCTTCATTTGTGGAAATTTCAGTATTTTCAACATTCTACCCCCACTTATTCTTAGTGACGGGAAGTTCGATTCACCAAAGATACTGAACAAGGAGGACTCGAGCAGCAGTTGCGTCGTTTGGCGGAGCTCATATAGATGTACATATCGCATTCAAAGGGAAATTCAATACAGTAATTATTTCTTCTCAGGAAATAATTGAATTTTCGTGCACGTGAATTGTATGTTAATTAAAACATGGCCATTAACGTACTCTGATCATTATAATTTCGCTTATGCGTACGCACAAATAAAGGCGCCTGTCTGTATTATTATCAGAATTATTTCAATTGCATTTGATGAAAATAAATAGTTCTGTTTGCACATTGTAAGTCAGCGGAAAGACTTCCGGAAGTGCTAAGATTGCAACCCGATGATATTTCTTTAGATTTTTAAGCACAATATTATCAGAATTACTTGTGTTTAGGGTGCAACGAAAATAATTTTCCGCACAGCGATTGCCTTGATTGCAACCTGTGCTATGTAAAAAATATCGTACTTCGAGAACTGTTTCGTGCATCAACAGCCTAGATTGCTGTTGTTTGCGTCTAAAAGTGCAAAAATATTTTTCTGATGATAATTTCGTACGCCAACCGCCTGGATAGTAGTTTATAATGTACGATCGTACCCGTATTATGCATCGGTATCAATTTCACACATAAATATTGTCTTGATAGTAGTGTATCAGTGATAAAATGTATGAACAGTTGTTCTCTTAATGATAGATTGTTGAATATAAAATTTTGAGAATAATTTCTAGTGTGCTGACTGCCTCGATTACAGACAGAGATCTGCGAAAATTAAAATACATTTAGTTCATACTATAAGACATAGTGAACTGTCGTATCATACTTCATTTGGTTAGGGGAGGGACGGCTTAGATCGTATCCCTGAGTAAGTGATAAATAATATTTCATAATTAGAGACCAGATTAAAGAAAAATACTCAACGGGGGAATATTTTATTTGAATTCAACGTAGACAATTAGACATACATATTTAAGAGTCTTACTTTATATCATTTATGGTCTGTAAATTTCTAGGTTTTGAGGGCCCAGGTAAGGAACAAAGTGTAAGTAAACGGAGTCGGCTCAGAAATTGGTTTTATTTACAATTCCTATTTGATACCAGATTTTGTGAACTGAGCTGTGGAAAGAGTTTAGCTCATATAAGTGTTACCATTCTATTTCTGTACTCAACTCATCTTCTAACGAAATGAGGGTTACCATTGTTTTCCCCCATACCCTTCAAATATAGAATTTAGAACTTCAGTTAATCGTCCTAGATTATGTTTTTGTGGTAAAAATCTTGCTTATTTCTGAACATTTCAAGTTCTTTAGACAAATGAATGAGTAATTTGGAAATAAATAAGTTTGGAACTAATCTGGTTGTTTAATGGAACAAACAAGAATCTTAGAACGAACAAGAATTAATAATTACTGTTAGTAAATCCATGCAAAAACAATATATGAATTTGGTCACTGCAACAAGCCTCATTACATGTTGTATGAAGTACGTATCGTCTTACCGACAAGAAGGATTTTATGAGGCTGAGAAAAAAAAGAAAATGGCAGAAGCATTAGATGTTGAAGCCGAATTTGTCGAGGCAGTTTGCATAATGAAGAAAAGGATGTTCGAATACGAAGGAGAGGACGAGGGAGTGCAGCAGACAGCCGAGGAGCGTTTAAAGACTGAGTTTTTTACGTGACAGTAGACAGTGTTGAAGTCTGTTGAGGAACGATTCCAGCTCTTCAAAGAACACCAGGATTTTTGGGGTTTTCTCTACAACCTAGAGGCACTACCTGAAGACCTATCGGTTCACTGCAAAGATCTTCACGTAGCACTGAAAGAGGGAGAAAGTTCGGACATAAATGGAACGGAGCTCGAGGAAGAACTGAAGCATTTGAAGTTCATACTCCCTAAGGGACAAGGTACTCCTATTAAGACCATTAACTTAAAATCAGAACCAGCTGGAGGATACCTTCCCAAATGTGTGGGTAGCTTTGAGAATTCTTCTTACCATACCTGTAACTGTTGCGAGTGCTGAAAGGATCTTTTCAAAGCTAAGACTAATCAAGACATACTTGAGATCAGCGATGGCAGATGAGAGATTGCCATCTTTAGCTATTTTATCGATTGAAAATGACGTTGCTCATGAGTTGGACTTCTCAACTGCGATCCGCCAGTTTGCTCAGTCAAAGGCTCGCAAAGTGTCTTTTACTTAAACTTATGAACTGGTTAAAACTACCATTATAATGGAACTGTGAACCAAATAATAGCAACACAAACTTGAACACTATAAACTGAATGTTTGAAAATTGAAGTTTTCCTAGTCCATAGAAAGTCTGTGTTAACTATGCGGAATAGGCCTATTAGGGAAATACGTTAATTTATTAGGAAAATAAAAAGTCCGGAAATTACTCTATCTGATGGTGGTGTGGAAACGAGTAACATTTGAACATTACCTTTTTATTTAGATATTTACAGTTCATCACTGAAATTTCAAGTTCAAGGGGGCGCCAAATTTTGCTCTCGCACCGGGCGTCATTCTACCTAAGGCCAGCACTGATTGGATGACATAAACAATGAAGACAATTTGCAGCTTGAGCAAGTTGTACAGTCAAGCAGAAATAATTACACATCATATCACTATACATGAAATTATAAATTTACTGAGATTTCTATCTGGGGGGAAGGGGGAATGCAGTTCCGAAGCTGGTGAACACTTTTTGTAAAATTTACAGCAGGAATGTGATATTTGTACGACTTAGAAACATAAGATGACCATTAACCCTCAAATAACAAGGCTTGTTTGCGAGACAAATTTGACAAGGCTGTGTCATATATTACATCTACTGCTATTCTTCAGTTTATAATTGCATAACAATTTCTGTTCTAGAGATTGGTGTTTATTCACCCTCTCAAGAATATACCAAGCACATGAATCCAACAAACAAAAATTTGGCATGAGAATATATATACCATAAAATACACGTACTTAAATATTTAGCGCGATAATGACCGTAAAATAAAAATGAAAAGATTTTGACAATTCTTGAGCTTGCCACGTATTTTGACAATTCTTGAGCAGGCTGTCAACGCTGGAAGATTTAGATTTCCTCAAATACTCGACAGGATGAGACCATCAACATGAGAGTTACACTCTTTTCGCTGTCCACTTCCAAATCTACATTCAAGTATATATTTTTTTTTCGCTGTGAAGATAAGTAGGTCAACCATTTTTCCGAACTGTTAGTAACCAGAAGAAAAAGTGTTGATCTACCTAGCCAACCTTCACAGAAAAAAATAAGTCCATTGTAGATTTGGACATGGATGGAGACGAGTCGTCTAATTCTCATGATGTCCCATCACATAACGTTTGGGGAAATGTAAACCTTTCAGTGTTGGCAGCCTTTCCAAGAGTTGCCAAAATATTTTTCAAGTTAAAACTGAAAACTTTTCCTAAACCTGAATTATGTTCTGAAGTTTTCTGTCGCTTGCCAATAATGAATGTATCCACTGAGAGGTCACTTTCTAAGTTGAAACTAATTTGAAATCTACAGTGGGAATAGGAGGGACCGAATAGACGGTTTGCCAATAATTGCCAACAAATAGGGACATCTCCATTGATTATGAAAAAAGTGGTTGACATGTTTGCTCCTTATAAGGATTACGACAAAACTGATTCTTTAGTGACACTGATATGTGAAATGCTACAAATGTTGAGTACTACTAAAATCCACCTTTGCTACGTATCTAACTGGTCGACGTGGTGTGTCATACAGCGCAAATTCAGTCTGGTGTTCACTCACATTTTTATCTTCCCTTTACTAACAAAAGTGTTAGTGTTACGAACTATATTATGTACGCTTAATGTACCAATCAGTGTACCTCAAGCTATTTAAGTTGTTTTTTTCTGCTGTGAATAAATTTTGTGACCCTTAAAAATAAATACGTTTCCTTTCTAAAATTAAAGAATACCTATGAAATGCAGCATTTGAAAATACACTGTCTTTTCTTGAGGTGGGTCAACCTAAAGGGGGGTGGGTCCTGCTGAGGTATGCATGACCTCTTTCGAAATGAATGGGCGCCACTGTATATACGCAGTGGTTTTGTGTTGACACTAATCGTCGAAGTAACAGATTTCAACAGTTAAAAAGTCACTCAACTTCCTTATTAATTTCCGCAGCACGAGCTCTTGAAAGTACCTCAGGCTTTCGTAATGATAAGTTCGGATGTCTTTTCATGAAACTTGAAAAACAATCTTCACCAGCTAATCCTTTGTGTTTCCAAGGATGCGGAATTTGATTTGTTATTACATACCGACGCACAACTTTACGAATCGTTTCAAGAGTGCAGCATAGTCTTTTCCCGCGAGAGTCAAAATTCGCAACATGAACTCTTCCTGCTGTTCTTCTGTCAGTACTGTGGGATGTCCTATGGTTTTCGGTTTTGCACTTTAAACTATTTCATCATTATCACCCAAGGTTAGCCTCATCCTTTCGACCTGCACTTTCCTTCGCAAAGTTTCAAATTTACGTTGCAGAGCTGTGAAGCTCCACGTAAACTCAAATCACCTTTTGTTTCACTTTGGATGGACTTCTCCATGTCTTCATTATTTCACTTGTTGTATTCGTGTTTTGATTTGTATGTTCGTACCATCTAAAAAGAAAATGAAATGTTTTGTTTAACATACATGTATCATATAGTCTAAACCATAAATACAAAATTAAAATCCATAAATTAAATAAATTCACATAAGTTTACACCTGACTCAAATAGCCCCGTTTCGCACATGCTTACGTAGGAACGTAGACAGAGGAGAGCACCAAAAATGGTGTTTATAACATGCGGACGTTCTGTTTTACGCGTACGGTAAGAATCTTACAAATATATGCATTTACACAGGTTCAGACCTTATATCATACAGACACTATTTTATATCAGAGCAAAATATGAAGTATTACAACTCACCTTGCTCAGAATAGTCGCAGATTCACAGGAACTGATAAGAAAGCAACAGATCAAAGACACACACATCCTTCCCCTTGCCAACGAACTCACAACTGAAGGCAGGTTCAGCGTACTGGTGCGCATATTAAATGTGCTGTGGCATTTTTTCTTAAGTTTGACCCAAATAGCCCCTTCACTCAAATAGCCCCGGTCTACCCTATAGAAATGCCTTTATTAATACAAATCTACACGTGTGCATTGATTTACACTAAATTTAACATACATATTCATTCGGTACTGGGACAGGCCATACAAGCACTCCAGGCACCATAGTAGGATCGATCCCTGCTTATACCATGTTGGCTTTGTGGTTTACAAACACCGTGTGCGTGGGTTTTCTCGGTTTTCTCCCTTTTCCTCCCACTTTCTTCATTCTACCAATTCATCCATCCGGCATGAGCCAAAGTTGCCTAAACGCCTTAAAACAAAAATTCAATTCCAGGCACCGTAGTTTGTCATGGTTGCCAAACGATTAAAAAAAATCTGGATTTCATATTTGTTACCATTGGACGTATGCGCATTGATTTATACAAAATTTGACATGTGCATTAGGTACTGGGACAGTTTATGTGGGTAGTTTCGGCGTCGCAGTTGCCAATGTTAGCAACCAATTTCAGAAAGTTAAATTTTTTAATTGCTTCCATATCGTTAAACGTATTAGGATCAAACTTTGTATTTACGTACCAACACGTGTCATGGAGGTACTTCAGGTCCTACAGTTGACAGTGTTGTCAATCAATTTTTAAAATTAAATATTTACTTCTTCCATTCTGTTCGACGTATCCGCACCAAGCTTTGAGTATACATATTCAACACAATTGAACCATACTGTACCCAAGCACACAGTTGCCACCCTAAAATTATTTTTTTCAAATGGCTCCATACTGGTACGTGACAATAGCTATTACTATACTTTCAAAAAAGCGCAGAGGGAGCCGTGGGACGTGGCTACGTTATGATATGCTTTGAAAAAATACTTGTCAGAGTTATATTGCAACAAACTTATTAGAAGAAACCTATATGTAGTTGCTTGTTTACAAGAGCATTAATTATGCATTTGAACAACTCTTTTGAAATATGCATGTAACATAAAACATTTTTTGTTACACTGTTTCTATGTGTATATATTTTCACAGTATGAGGCGAGGCTCGGAGCTCGGAGCATGCCCAGTGTTTTATAGTGAAACACGATGTACTAGCAAACCCAAACATACAGGATTTAGCTTGTATACATACAGATGCTTATCAGAATAATGGAAACACCTGAACGAAAGTGCAACTTACCAGATTAATATGGTGTCGGGCCACCTTTCGCCTTCAGAACAGCCTTGATGCGACGTGGGATGGAGGCATAGAGGTCGTGAATGGTAGCAAGTGGAATATTACACCATTCCTCGTGCAGGGCATCGGCCAGTTCTGTGAGAGAGGATGGAGGTGGAAATCGTCGCCGGAGTCGTGTTTCCAAGATGGACCACAGATGTTCAATTATGTTGAGATCTGGGGATTGGGCGGGCCAGGGGAGGTGTTGAACTTCATCCCGATGTTCCTCAAACCACGCTGCAACAACTCCAGCTGTGTGAACGGGTGCATTATCATCCTGGAATATGGCATCATTGTCCGGGAACAACATCCGGACCATAGGATGTAAGTGGTCTCCTAAAATTGCGACATAATCGTTGGCAGTGATGCGTCCGCGAAGTGTGACCACAGGACCCAATGAAAACCATGATATTGCGGCCCACAGCATCACCGTGCCGCCGCCATGTTTCACAGTTGGGCGGATACACTGCAGATCATACGCTTCTTTGGGCGTTCTCCACACATAAACACGGCCCGTGGTTTGGAATAGGGTGAATGGTGACTCATCCGACCATACCACACGTTTCCAGTCGTCAACGGTCCAAGTTGCATGGTCGCAGCACCATTTGCGGCGTGCTAAAGCGTTCTGGTCCCTGATGAGAGGTTTGGCCCGTGCAACACGACCCCGTAAGTTCATGTCATGTAATTCGCGGCGGACTGTGATTGTCGAAACAGGTTGGGGGAGGTGCTGATTGAGTTCCTCCGTCACTTGCGCCGCAGTGGCACGACGGTTCCGCGTGACAATGCGCTTTAATACCCGGCGTGCCCTGTCACTGATGCTTTTCTTCCGCCCACTGTTCCGCTTCCCCGATGTGGTTTTCCCGTGTGTTGTGTAGGCCGTCATCACCTTCGACACTGTCCCTGGCGACACACCTAACACACTAGCCACTGCCGTCACACTCACTCCACATAACCGCGCACCAACAATTTGCCCTCTTTGAAACTCTGAGAAGTCTCCCATTTTACACTACCTCCGTCTGCTGCAGCCACTGCACACTCCTGTTCCACGACGCCTGACGTAGTATGGAGACCGACCTAACACACCACCACCAGCAGTCCGGCGCTGCGGTCGCCACGACACCACTGCCAACCCATACATCTGACGTGTTGCCAACTACAGGTGTTTCCATTATTTTGATAAGCATCTGTACATACTTGTATATCTCTGCCTTTTATAGAAGCAGGTTATTTCCCGGGATTTTGAGCTAAAGATAATTGATTATAATTGATTTTTGCGATGATAATTTTCATCATAAATAAATATCTTCCTTAAATAATACCGTAATTAGAAATTAATGTATTGTATACGGGATAAGAGCATATTTCGGTAAGAATTAATAGTTTTCAGTATACAGCACAGATGTCTTCGAAGTTGAATTATCTGTAGGAACTTAAATTGTTTCTACAATTCAAAATATTTCTACAGTTCTTGGGAGGTTTATTATTATTTTGTTACAAACTATACCAAATAACTTCAGATCATATGTCTTTAGTTAATTCCATATGTTTGTCAGGGTGGAGATAAAGTATAGCAATGTGGTAGTGAATCCATAAATAATCCCATCATTTGCCTCGTAAGGCTGCAAGAATACAAAGCATTAGTAAATTGGAATTAATGTGTGAAAGCTTAACCCCAAACCTGCTGATTACATTGATTATCTGCAGCGTAAAACATTAAATCACTTGCTGCGTGAAAAAAAAAATGGCATTTTGAAAAAAGTTGAAAAGGAACAGAGAAAACAAACGTGAAAAAAACACTTCACAGAAAAAAAAATGTTTCTTTACAACACTACTTGGAATGTTATTCTATTCAGTTGAAATTATTTTGTATTAAGGTTTTGAGTTGGATGCAAGTGGATAGGGCTTGGAACATATATAGATGTCGACGAACAGAAAAATGAAAATACGAAAAAAGTGCGTGTGAGAAGTTGGCCCCCCAAATATTTGGGCTAGTCGAGATTTTCCTTCGCCCAGTTAGTACTTAATTTGGGCTGGTTGGGCTAGCCACTTTTAGCTTTTGGGCTAGTTAAATAAAGGACATAGGGGTGTCCAAAATTCGAGGGCTAACTTCACGCTACCCCCCCCCCCTAATGTTTGGGCTAGCCGAGATTTCACCTGGGATGGGTAGGACTCATTTTGGGCTGGTTGGGCTAGCCAGTTTCAGCTTTTGGGCTAGTCAAATAAAGGAGATAGGGGTGTCCAAAGTGTCCATAATGTGGAAATTCCATCTTAACGATCCGCCACTGAAACTTGGGACAGGCGAGATTTCACTAGGGCCAGTTAGAACTCAATTTGGGCTGGTTGGGCTAGCCACTTTCACCTTTGGGCTAGTTAAATAAAGGAGATAGGGTGTCCAAAGTTGTCTCCATGGTGACTTTTTTCAGGATGACAAGATCTACAACATATCACAGTTTCAGGAAATTCCACCGAAATCCAATTTCCATGAGGTTTGTGCGGGGTCCTTTCTCTTAAGCATTGTTTTCTTTGAAAAGACATGATACACAGAAATTCAACACAATTTCTGCTATTTCACATGCATTAGCAGTAGATATGTAATTCTACATTTACATTTTAATTGTAATTCTAAGTCACGTATATTTTTATGGAGATTTTCTCTTTAAAAAGTCAAGAGCCCATGAGCCCCAGTAGCACGTACGTTCAAAATACATGGATTAAACGTTAGTACCGAAACGTTATTTTAACGTTGTAAATGTACCGAAATTTCGTCCTGTTCAACGGCTTATTCGACGTTTAATAATGGTTGAGAAGAAACTAGTTGAAATCAAGAAGGGGACGATGAAGTTGGCCAAAACAGAGCACGGTTGCTGTCTGTTGTTAAACACATTTAGTTGTACTTTGTCCTTTGCTTTCATCATACTATACAGTATTAACTTTCCAACAGTAAATAATCCAAGTGTCTGCTGCAGGTTGAAAGCTGGAACTTTCCGTACTCGTCGTTGGTAACTCGACACGATACAACTGGATTACGTAATCACCTTGGGATTAACCCCTCTTTTACGGTACCTATAAGAAAATGCAGTCTTGAAAACGCCACAAATCCAGACGTGTAGGTTAACCATCGTGTAAGAATAAAGAATACTTTCCCTCTCTCTTGCATTTTCCCTTGTTTAATACTTTGACCATGGCTACTCTATTAAATGTGTATTTCTCAAGAAGTGTAATATGTCGCTTTAGAGAAACACATACAAAGCGAAATCTATGTCATAATTGAAAATGATAGTTGAAAACACTTCACATTGTCACCCTAATAAGGAAATTAAATGTTCGTTGAAATATAGTTTAAAATTAAATCCGTTTTCAACATCCAAATAAAGAACATGAGAAACGCAGTTAATCTTTCTATTCACTTCTAAGCATAATTTTTATGCAATTAACTTGGAAAGATAATCTAGGGCACAGTTCAATATAATAGTTAGAAAAATGTAATATTAACGTCCTATCAACGAAATCTAATTTTCGTTGGAGTATAGGTTGAAATTCAACCTGTTTTCAATATGCTAAAAGGAACACAAAATAGTAGTTAATGGCATTCAATAAGCTTTTAATTAAATTGACCTCCACTAAATTAGATAAAAAATTCCATCAAAGGAAATATGTACCATGGTTGAAAGTAACAATTGAATTCACGTTGAATTAACACATTTTCAACAATATCCAGTCTTTGCTGAAATATGATTTAAAATTAAACGTACTTTTTTTCAACCGATAACGTTTAATCAACGAACTAAACTAAAAATCAACGTTTAAAACAGGTTTATATGCTACTGGGAAGGTCTCTGTGAAATTATAGAAAATTTAAGAAATGAGAGTCAGTGTGCAGTTTATTTAAAGTTCAATTCATGGCACTACATTTTATACTCTATTTATTGTAGTAATGAAATATAAATTCAACTGAAAATTTTCTGTCAACATCCCCACATAAATAGTTAAATAATTATGCATTAAGTCTCCTAGCAAATTGAGTACAAAAATGTAATTTGTACTCTTTGAGCACCTTAGGAGGTAAAAGCGGTAGAGCGTGGAACAGATCAAGAATACCTTCACATCCCTCATGTGCCTTCCACGGTGCGTGCGTCTCGCACAAGCGATAGCTTTACCTATACTATTTTCCAGCGGACATTTTCAGGAACCAGGACCGGAACCTAGACCGGCGGTATAAAACCACTGCTGTAAAGAAATTTATTTTTAATCAAGATATTTCACCATCCACTCTATGACGTCATATAAGTTTTATAGCAAAAATCACTTCAGATCCTTAACTTTCATCCTGCTCAATTTTCAAAATTGTGATGTTGTTCTGTGACTTCCCAAAACAACGCAAAAACTAGATGCGAGGGCAGCGCAGGCTCTTTACTTGTCCATCCAACCCAATACGGAGTGTCGCACTGTGCGGCCGATTCCAACAATCTGGCCAAAAGTAAAAAACTCAAGTAAATGATCTCAAAATCTGTACTCGGTTTTTTTTCATGTCGCTGGTTACGAATATGATGTCAGATATGATGTTAAAAAGCTGTAGCCCCCTTCGCCCCGTGTTGACAACCCTTATTCGTGAAACAGCCTGTATATCATATTACAATCAAGATGAATATCATTTTCATGGTTTTTTGGGTCGCTGATTACGAATCTGAAGTCAAAGTTGTAAAATATAACTCCCCTTAACAACATTTTGACATATTAGCGTACACTTAAATTATATTTTATTTAAATGAAATATTATGTGTTTTTTTATATAAATGATTCCTGATGGGATGTAAATTGAGTAATAACTAATAAATATATGTGCAACTCCTTCCGTATATAATAACGGAATTATGATAACATTAATTTTTGAAAAATTAGTTTTTATTAATTATAACCATAAATCAATTTATTGTATTAAAAATGTAATTAGAAAAAAAATGCTTTCATCGTCAGGCGATAAATTTATAGATGCATCAGTGTCTTCCGATGTCGAACATTCTGAACCTGAAACATCATTTGGTACATCTTCTTGACTAACACTCACAGTTAGTTGGAGCCAACAGCAAACTAACAACTTCAGTTGACAAGTCTCTCTCTGCTCTCTCCATCTCTCTCTCTCTCTGTATATAGTATATATATATATATAATAATAATACACAGTCATATTCAATTCACTGCTGGATGAGGCCTCTCCCGGAGGGAGGAGGTGGTCTAGTGCTCCCACGCTGACCAGACGTGTTGGGAGAGGAGAGCCGAAGCTCTCAACTGTGATCGCTACCTCTTTATTCAGGTAGCTCCCCAATTGGCCTCACGACGCTGGGTGGACGCCGCACAGGCAACACCATCTGGAGTACTGCAACGGTCACCCGTCTAAGCACTTACCAGACCCAGAGCTGCTTGACTTCGGTGATCTTACGGGAACCCGTAGACCAGCTCGGCTAGGGCTATATATATATATATATATATATATATATATATATATATATATAAAACTTAGATTATGTTCCATCAATTTAATTCAAAGTGTTTTTCCTTATCTGTGATACTTTCATAGTTATTCGCCATTAAAGCAAAATTGGGAATCTAGTAAAACTGAATATTTGGAATAACATCAGCCATATTTAAATATATCGACAGTTTTTTTTAACCATATATACTTGGAATATTTACGTCATTCGTTACCTTCAATTTGACTCGAGAAAGAAGATATTGCCATTAAAATATAAGTCGGTGTCTTCGCATAGACGACATTTTGGTGACGTTATCACGGCCATTTTCTGTGCTCTGATCAAATGAGAGTTTTACATGTGTGTTTCGTACATGATAACAATTATAAATATGAAATAATTTTTTGTATTGCAATTTGTCTCAGATTCAACCTTAATACTAGTGGACTATCTCTGTTGGAAGATTCTGGGTTAGAATCTAACGGTTGCTCAACGTGACTAAGAATTTTTCATGGACCTCAGTTACAACAGGTTGTTGCAGGGATGGTACTTTCAAACTAGGTCCTGGGCAACTTCCTTTCCACATTCTCCGTATCCCGTATCCCTTCCGTATCCTGTTCTGAGGCAATCTGTATTCCAGCTACTGTAGATGCAAAATTGAGAGTGCACGAGGCTCGAGTGCGTGTCATCGCATGTTTGTTTGACTATGCCTAGAAAAAAGAAAATCTGAATGTGGTTCGGGTCATACTTAGTTATGTTAATATCAGGTTCCTCCTCAATTAGGACAAAAATTGCAACTAGCAAGACAAAAACAAGCAGTTAGGCAAGTTCATTGTATTAAGATCGGAAATGATTGTTCACCCTATCATTGCCTACGTGAATATCATTAAATTAACTTTTTTTCTTTTCCTTTAACTATTTCCTGTTTTGCACTTCAGTCTTCGTTTTGTGTTGTGGGCACTTGTTTTTCTGTGTGTATATATTTTAATCTCCGAAAAGAAAGTCTGCACCCACCATTACTATCTATTTCAATCATAACTTTATTTTCTTGCTTGTGTAGAACATTACATGGAACAACCTTCCCTTCCTATTGTACGCCTCACTGCACCCGATCAATGTCCAATATTACCATTAGCTCGATCGAAACAAACACCGCACGAGGACTATAATAAGGAAAAGTACATACGCACATTAACGAATGCGTAATTTTATTGCACAACTTTGAAGGTCACTAATAAGTACTTTAATGGTTGTGTCAAAAAATATTGTTAAAAAAGCATTGAATTGGACATGTGCGCAAGGGCATTAAGGATTTCCTTGAAGAATAAATTGAGAGAGAAAGAAAGAAAGAGGTTATAAATGACGTCATCAGTGGCCATGCAAATGTAAAAGCTCGTGCCAAAGTAAGAAGTATTAAGGGAGTGTGAGTCGATAACATTGCACTCTGCATTAAATTTTCTTCTCACGTTTGAGTCACCAGTATCTTCAACATATTTCATACGCTCGTTTGGGTTTCGTGCTGATATGCTAATGACCACGTTACAATTCTAATATTACAACACTAAAGTAACAAGAAATCTTGTCATGATGAAGAAATGAATTATTATTATTATTATTATTATTAGTAGTAGTAGTAGTAGTAGTAGTAGTAGTAGTAGTAGTAGTAGTAGCGTTCTAAACGAGCTGGTGTGCTTCTAAGGACGGGACCTACAGTTTTTGGTAAAGTGAACTCCGAACCACTCCTTTCAATGGACTCCGGCGGGAATTGAACGCTTGACCACGTAGATAGCGAATACACTTACCTCTCTGTCATCCCGAGGTCTTTTGACATGGGGTTCTCTTCCTTTACACACATTCATTTGTTTTAGGAACAAAGGAACGTCTGGTTGCAATTTTAAGCAATCAGTGTAAACATTTGTAGAAAGTTCACGCTTGTGGGCGTGAATACAATACATTAAGCCCAGTGTTCTTAATACTCAGATTTCTTGATCAAATACAATACTTAGTCTTTACACAACGCCATGTTGCATTTCAAAATTGAATATGTTTGATTTCAGGATCGAACCTAAACCTTTTTTAACCCCTGAGTTAGACCTAATTAATATGGCATAATGAGTAGTGTGAATTGTATAACGCACAACGAAGTTTCATTTAAAAACGTTATGTAACTACAAAATGATACTACGGAAAAAAGACACGAGAAACGATCGAAAAAATTAGGTTTGTTTTTCTTCTTAACAAAGGAGGATATTGGTACGTGGTTTCTGATAGCAAAATACAGATTTCCAAGTGCTTAATGTGCGAAAGTAATGGTGATCTTCCTCTTTCAATCTTTCTCCACAACCTCGGAATAGAGAACTATGTTGAAGGTGCAGCGGCCATTTTTCTTTGAATCTGCAGTGAAAGAGGAAGATATTTTCTCTTTTAGGTATTGCAATGGGTTTGATTCTAAACATGAAACACTATCGTTCGGTTGCAAAAACGTAGACCCAGGCTAGACCATGGTTCAGGCTAACCTGGTGCATTTGAAAATTGATGTTTTAGCCTAAGCTTTAACTTAGACTAACAAGGTACATTCGCGAAGTGTCTCGACGGGATTTGTTTAAAATTGATTAAAATGCAAAGCTCTCCGCGGCCCGATGTGTATTGTACTAATTTCAGCGGTCCATACCGGAATTTGCATATTTATATGCCTTCATAGATTCGGAATGTTATCGTAAACTACTATTATGCTCGAACACAAATTGCTTTTAATTTCTTTAGATAGAACTACACGTGAATGTGGGCATATGTAAAAACAAATTGGATCAACTATTGCATCTCTAACACATATTACACACACCGTCCGCCATATTGGATTTCGTTTTTTTTTAAGGGAATAGGTACAAGTGATACAGC
Organism: Lepisma saccharinum; assembly: GCA_022664845.1. Lineage (NCBI taxonomy): Eukaryota > Metazoa > Arthropoda > Insecta > Zygentoma > Lepismatidae > Lepisma > Lepisma saccharinum. The sequence goes on along the minus strand of JAGDQP010014522.1, from coordinate 15,420 downwards.
AAATTAATGCAAATTTCTCGCTGAAATTCACTACTGTACTTAGTTTTACAGTATCTCTAACCGCTTGCAAGTTATTGAATATAATAAACCACTAATAACATAAGGTTGCTTCACGAAAAATGTGGCATCACCGGTTGAGTTACTGTTGACGGGAGAGAACATGAATGCTGCCATATGCAGTATAAATGAAACCAAGTTATACATCTTTAACAAATATGACACACACAGTCCACCATTTGAATCCGCCATATTGGATTCAAGTTATTTTTTCCAAATTGAAGTAGGTGCAAGTGATACATCAAATTCATGTAAAATCTTCTCAGAAATGCACTGGTGTAGTTAGTTTGGCCATATCTTGGAACGTTTTGAAAAATAAACAATAGGCCTCGTCTCGACGCCAACATAAACATGTGCGCCAAATTTCAACTGAATCTGTAAAATTGTACGGGAGTTACCGTTAACGAAAGATTCTCTGGACTTACATATATCCAGACACACGGATACACACACAGAGAGATGTCAATATGGAAATGATATTTCTTTACGTTTTAGTGGGGGTGGTAAAACCCAAATCTTTTCTTATCTGGATTTAGAAAATGTGACCATAATACAATACGCCCATGTTAAAGTATAACATTGAAGTAATAAAAGTCACACATGAAGAAATAATTAGAATTATGACACTAATGTTATAAAGAGTTTGTGAGTACCTATTATTTTTTCACTTATAAATTGCTTTCATTTCTCAACAGCATAAACGTATGCAAAACTGATGTTACTCTTCAATGTTTATTCGCGAAGTGCCTGGCTGGAACTTAACTGATCCGTTCTGTACAGACTGTCAGAAAATTTCCTGGTGCAAGTTCTAGCGGCCCATATTGACTTGTTTGCAATAATGAGGCTGTAAGAGGTGGTCTGATTGTGCGGAAGTAGCTTGTGACTGTTTAAGTGCGGTAAAAGGGTGTCCGTCTCCAAAAGTGCTGCTTTACTTTTATGCTTGTACGTTAGTGACCTATAATTTATGTGTGAGTGCTATTGTGCAAGTGTTTGTTGGTGTGTGTATGTGCTTATTACTTACAATAAAAATCGATGGAAATAAGGTGTTAGAGGCTCTATGCGAGATTCAAGTACCATCTTCAACATGGGAAGTACATGATGGAGAACGGAGATTGCAAGTAGTATTTTCAGTTTAATCAAGTTACTAGAAGACGTTACCATCATTAAAATCCTGGACGATGAAGAATTACTGCAAATGCCTTCCAAGGAAGTGACTGAAACAGAGCCAGTTTATGAACCTTTGAGTCACGATGTGGTTAAATTTATATCCCATTGGAATATGTCAAAAATGTAATTGAAACTAGAAGCAGAGGAAGGACACTGAAGACAATCATGCACCACTTTAAAATAGTAAAGGATAGGAACCATATATATCGTGGTATCAGATATATTAAGATCAACAAAGAACAAAGCGTGAAAAACTGAAGGTCATATTGGAAAGTGTGTGGTCAAAGTCTCAAGAGACAAGAAATAATCAAATAGCTGTCCATGATACTCATATCAGGCTATTGGAATGTACAAAAGCTAGAGAGCTTGGGTTAACTGATTTCAAAGGTGAACCAACCAGGGTTTGGAATTCCAAAACAGCTCACAAAAGTGATACTCGCAAACTGACGCGCTTTGTGATGTACAAACACGCTCAGTCAAAAGATCTGCTATCGCATTTGTTATTGAATTTACCGTCAAGATCGTCCCAAAATATTCTTCAGCTGAAACTCTAAATATCGACTAATTCGGATTCTATTATGAGATTCGCAGGGATCACAAACTATCTATCATGGTTGAAGGAGGCAACATTGTTAGACTAAAGCAGCGTCTGAAATATTATCGCATTCATGTAATATTCAGCCCATTGTCTCAATGGAAGGCGAACTATTTCCCCCCTCTTTTTATTGTCTTACGTGAACCAAGTGGTGCCATTGTGCAACAGAAACTTATTCGACCTCCAAACGTATATGTAACGTGTTCCAAATCTGGCAAAGTGGACAAGAATATGTTTGAACAATGGCGGGATAATTGTCTGTCTCCCAGTGTTGAAATGAAATGTTGCATAGTCCTGTATATTTTCTCTCCTTCAGCAACATATCTTCTTTTTTATTCCGGACAAACATGTAGATAGCAACCGTTCCGAGAGGCGAATATTAAAAAAAAAAAAAAAAAAAAAAATACAGTGAGATACGAGAAGCGAATATTTTTTTTAAAGTAAAATTGACTTGTGATGTTTCTGTAAGAAAACCCTTCAATTATTCGGCAATCCTTGACTATTCTTAAGACCGTAAAATTTGACACTACAATGGACATCGCAAAGTGATTTTTCGAGAAGATTTATTGGCATGTTGTTATTGTTCTTATTGACATCTTTGATATGTTATTAACTTCATAACATTTTTGACATAATAATGGCAATCTACGAAAACACATCGATACATATGTCGATAAAATATTCAAAACTTATTAACCATTTGTTCAAATTGCTCATGGTGCAAGCTTGTACTTCAGGCAATTTAGGATTCAACATTCTTAAATTAAAAAGCATTGAAAAGCACCTGACATGCCGACATCTTTGTTTCGTTAGATTTCTTCCGGGATTGAAATACTTTCAATTCTAAATCATGCGTCAAGCACAAGATTGAAAAAATATTTCTTTTTGATTAAAATAATTCAAAAAACAATCACAACTTCAGCTTACTTGCTAACTACAGGCACCAAACTACTGTTGAGAGGTGTATGTTGAATAAGTGACTTGCTCAATAGAGATATAAATGTTACACCTAGCAGATGCTATTGCATATTTATTATAAAATTGTATATTTCGTAACAACAACCACCCACCTATACAAATAGTATGTAATCACTCTGTAAGTACTCTACAACCTAAAAGCTTTGTCCGCCTACGTCATAAAGAAAAAATAAATGAAGGAAGTTAGGAGCCCATTGCCAGATGCAGAACATTATTGACAACATAGAAATGCTCTATTTTGTTCTCCCTGGGTCTTATTTGATGACAAGAAGTCGTGGACGAAAATAGGAGAGATCCCCTACGCAATGCTATCTTTAATAGTGCAAAGCCAGTAAAGCGCACCAATGGTCGCCGTATTTGTACGCAGTAATTGAAGGTCATTGCATTACATCAAAACTTTCTAAAAATCCGTGTGTGGCAATTATGGTCATCGTCTTGCTATTATCATCTTATTACTTTGCTACTTCATCCACTTCAGGTTGATAATCAGGAACATGAAAGCAATAAGCAAACAGCGACTGCGTTACACGAAAACTTCAACCACTTGAAAGTTCTAAGCATTGTCAAGTATTATTCCCTTTGTCTGGAGGTCACTGACAACCAAAAAGAAATATTGCCGAAGAATGTTAGAATTTATCTTTTTACTATCTTTTCTTCCTTTCACGTTGACCTTAAATCAGCCTATTTGTTATGTGATGTATATGTTTGTGTTACGTGTGACTACTTCATTCGTCCCATAATTAATTCATTCGTTGCATGTACTTGATTATTTATTAATCATCTCATTAGGTGAGTACAAGACTGCAACTCAGGTGCGCGCGTGACTAGTTACTGAAGATTGCTATCGGTGGTTGTTCATGAACCGGATAGCAAGTGCAAGTTCGTCGAGTTTATTTGTTGCAGTTGGTATTTATTTATTGCACTGTGGAAATAATTGAGATATTACATGGAGAAACCTGATTCTTTATTTCCCCACAACTTTTTTCTACCAAGTATGCTATGAAGAATATGTATATTGATATACGCCTTATTTGGCTTAAATATATCGAGATTTGAATAGTAGTGGGAAGCAGATGTTATTTTCGTGGGTTTTCAAGTGTTGTTGTACTAACCTCTCTTTGTCCTGCGAGATACATGAGGAAATCCTCCAAGCCAACAAGACCTTGCCTCTGTGGTCAAGGGGTCTGAGGCCTCAGATTAGTGTACACGAGATTTCGCTTTCTAATCGTGGATGGGGCATGCTTGTTTGTAGATGTTTAAAAGTAGTAAATTCATAATCATAACGAACCGAAGTCAACACTTTCTAAAATGGCCTGAAAGAAATAAAGTAAATACAGTATAAATAAACATGAGTTGCGAAATTATTCGACGCATTTGTTTAAAGAAATTGACCATAATTCAATAAAATATATTAGGATTAGATTTGACACCTTGAAAGGGAGAGAAGTGTCTCAATGGGTTGTTAGCAACATTCGAGATATATCAAATGTATGTCAACGAGTTTTGTTTAGTTTAGTTTCATGGTAGTGGATTAAATAAGGCTAATTGCAGAATCCTTGTTCTTTGTAAAAGTAATGATAATTGACGTTGAAGTCAAATAAGTATAAGTAATTGAGACTCATTAAAATGTATTGGAGGAAATTAGGTAAGAGTAATTGGACAGTGTGGACACAGAGTGGTGAATAATGTCCATAAGACAAAGAATCATGCATTTTGCATATGCATATGAAGTTATTTGGAATATGTGCAATAAGGTAAAGAAGAGGTCCTTGTTGTTTGCGTAATTGCATCTTAAGTGTGATATGTGTAATATTGTAGGTAATGTTCAAGTATACAAGGATCTATATTCCACATTTAATAAATAGGAGCAATTCTTTAGTGTGCAGAACTCTCATGAAAATACATGACTTTCAGTAAGTACGTAGAATGTAATAAATCGCTAATATAATGCCACGTCATTTGGTGAATAAGAAAGTATAAAATGGAATATGTAGCTTGTGAGGTAATGAATTGAATTTATTTCATGCATTTAGGCATCTCACGCTCAGGTCGTTTAAGGTAATGAGTGGTAGCAGAACACAAAATGTGGTATAACTAATCATTCTTGACGAAATGATGGGATCTACATCTGTGGAAATATCACGTCTTGGGTTCTTCAATCTGTTGATGCATAAGTTATGGAACTTATCATCTTTATATTCGATCTGATCCGGAATCCAAATTTTCAAACCATAATTAGTGAAAATAAATTTATTATTTGCTCATGGGAACAGTACAGTTTAGATATAGAATACGACATGGCAGCCTCTATATTAGCTTTTTCATACATGATAGCAACCCCTACCACCGAAAAAAATATTACCAACTACCTGGAGAAAGTTCACTAAATTATCCTGTGCCCGAAATCAAAGAACTTATTGTCAATGTTACTCACCGAGAATTAATGTAACGATACACTGCAAAAAATAGCTGTGTTAATTCAACACATTGCGGTGTCCCAGCATGACTACCACTTTTTATGTTAAATCAACACAACACAAGGTGTTGATTTCGGTACTGGGAGAAAAATGTTAAGGCTGCAGCGAGATTTGAACATGGGCTGCTCAATTGGAAGTCGAGTGTCTTACCGACTTGCCTAAATCGTCAGACAAATTCAAACGATATTTATGAGCAAGATTTGAATTAAACGACTACACAATAGATTTAAACAGTGTAGGGGATTAAATATATGTTGTTGAGCCCCCAAAACAAACTAAGTTACTTGCATGACTTATCCTGTGATTTAATCACTTCTTATTTATCAATTGCGAAACAGAATTCCCATTCGTTGAGAATATTCAATTTCTATGAAAGCAAGCAAGATTGCGACAAACACTTGAGAATCATTACTGCTTTCTTATCGTAACAACATGTCAAATGCTGCGCTTGCTTTAGTAGAAATGGAATATTTTCTCAATGAATGGGGATTGTGATCCCTAATTGCCCAATGCAAAAGTGATTAAATCATGTAATAAGTCGTAAGAGTAACTTGTTTTGTTTGAGGTTAAGCAACATTTTTTTATACTCTATACTGTTTCAGTCTAATATTCTTTCTGTCTGACAATTTAGCCAAATCGGTAAGACGGTCGACTTCTAACCGAGCAACCCATATTCAAATCTTGCTGTCGCCGTAACTTTTTTTCTTCTCTCAGTACCGAAATCAACACCGTGTGTTGTGTTGATTTAACACACAAAAAGTTGTAGTCACGCTGGGACACCGCATTGTGTTGAATTAACACAGCTATTTTTTACTGTGTAAAGAGATCGCTTTCATAATTTGTTGCAAAAGCACGTGCGATCCGTAAAAAATGCGTGAATACGTCGAAGATGAAAGATGGATACATTTTTAAGGAGGAAGAGAGCCGAAGTGAATTTTTTATGAAGCAGCGAGAGATACGTGAATTTTTAATAAGAGGATGAATGTGATTGTCTGAACAGGTAAGGGTGGGAATATTTTGTGAAGTATTTAAGTAGGGACCAGTTTCTTTCTGCTTTAGGATACTCATAAAGCACAAAGAATCTGGTCCCTACTTAAATACTTCACAAAATTATTCCACCCTTACCCGTTCAACCAATTACATTCATCCTCTTGATATATTACAGTCAGTTGATGAACATATCTACGTCGTTGAAGATACATTTTCGAAGAAAACAAAAACAAATCTCTACCGGATATATCATAGGTCATGTAAAACAATACTAATACCAACTAAATATGACATAGGAAAGCATCTAATTAGTGTACAAAAGTAAGAAATATAAATATACATCCAAATTAATTTTCAATATCAAAATACGGCTCCATGGACGTAATACGAAGAGTAACAAATTTTATTATGATAACAACCACAACACGGCCACTTCTATCTTCGGAAGCCCTCACATTATGGGACTACAGAAAGAAGAAATCCTTACGCCATCCATCCATAACCCAACCTAAAACACTTTCGTACCCATTTGTTATCATTACTTAACCAATTTATAACTTAACTACATTCTGACTCAAACTCATGTTTGTCTATTTCCATTCTAATCGTTTTTGGAAAACAAATAAGTTAACCTCGATGGTTTCATTGACTGCTTGCTCGGTGGTGGCGGGAGCGTCCTGGTGCGGGGTGCGGTTCGGAGGGTTTCAAATTATTAATCACGACATTATGTTAGATTTACCTTACTAATTATTAATAACTCACAGGACGAAAGTAGCCGAAATGTGCTAGAAGTCCTCCTACGTGGCCCTGAGGTTTTACTTTCTGACTGATTTTGTTCTTCAGTTGTGGTTAATCGGCAAAAGACACTTTCATGGTCTTAAAACTGTTACTTATGTTGAGTCTGCTTTTTGCTTAGTGATATTATGTAGCCTTTTCAGGAATAAATACGTTTCTGTCACTATAGAAACAAGGTCTGAGTTCTTAAAGACACATGTTTATAAAAGAACATAAAAACAGACAATGTAAAGTAGAGTAAACCTTATCAGTTCGCACCTAGACAACGTTCTAAGATTTTGGTTAATAACAACAGGAAAAATTAATGTCCAATTCATGTCTATAGATAAAGAATCCGAGAAACGATAAATATTTGTCTTAAATTTCATTATCTTCTTGCAAGTATTCAAATCAGTGGAGGAACTTGAAATGAAAATTATGTGGGTCATGGAAAATTTACGGATAACCTCAATAAATATTTACTCTGTAGATGACGTATAATACATTTATTATATTTTACAGTGACGGTGACTGTAGAAGAAATTAACGCTGCAGCAGGAGTAATCTTAGATAATGGAGCATTCTGAAATTAATATGAAATACAAAGTTAAATCTTGCTTATATTAAATTTCGTTAATCTATGTTGCAAATGACCGAACTTTAGAGACTCTGGATGAAGTTAATTTTATAAATTTGATTTAGAAACTACAACTTTAAATTTTATGCATTACACGAAAAATTAAGACCCCATAGATAGAAAATTGTGGCCTAGCTGAAGAAAATATTTTCTGAAGAAGGAATATAAGGAAAGCATTTTCATATCTCATTAACAAAAGTAATGTCAATGTCTGATCGGTTGAAACATATTGAGAGGTTCCAAATTATAAGAACTATCTTCGGGAGGTGATTTGCACACTGCGAAAACAGTAAATCTATTTTCCACATGAGTCCCCTTCAATGATTAAAGTGGGTTAGAAAAGGTAACGAAACGTTTGGAGAAGTGGGATAGAAAAGTAAAGGTACGCTTAGCTAGTGGTCGTGATGGTGTTGTCCCAACTGAGGAAGTCCTAACTGAGGAAGTACTATGAAATGTTCCCAACTGAGGAAGTATATCTTTACAGAAGAGTGCGTTCGCAAAACTTAGTCCCAACTGAGGAACAGATTGAGCTTGCCTGAGGCAAGTTGCCCAAACTGGTTTCATTACGGAAGATAACGTTTTCTTAATTAAATTACAGCAGTTTAATGCGATCCAAGACCCAGTAAATAAAAATATTTTACAATTTGCTTCATATGTGGATGTATTTAAGAATACGATTTCTCAAAATTTGGAAGACTAACGTAATATGGACTATTTTTAGCAGTTTAACATTATAATAATTATCAAGCCCGTCATTTCAGCTTTTCCTAGGGCGGGGGTAAAAA
>JAGDQP010014521.1:0-44951 GCA_022664845.1 Lepisma saccharinum | reverse complement strand
AAAACGAATTATGTTTTGGTTAACTATACAGACTTTAGACATTATTCTTCATCACGAATGTTTAATGGACGTTGCCTATTATGTTCAGTTCTTAAGGGAACAATATTTTATATTGCCTGTCCACAATAAAACTAAAATGTTTGCTCATTTTCATAGGGCTATATATGTTTAAGCGATTCAAATGATTCGTTGCTATGTTGTATCTACCTATTCATTATAATATGATGGGCTTACTTTGTTAGTGTTGTTACCTTCATTTATTGTATAGACGGCTAGAATGTACAGTTATATTTTGTTGCAACAACCGCTCGGATTATTTACTGTCGGAAAATTAACACCGTATATCATGGTAAAAGCGACGGATAAAATGAAGCTGAATGTATGTATACCAATAGACAATATTAGTGTTTTGTTTTAGTCAATTGAACCCGTTTCATGATCGTTTCTACTCAACCATTATTCAACGTCGAATAAACCGTTGAAAAGGCGGACATTTCGGTACATTTACAACGTTAAATAACGTTTCGGTACTAACGTTTAATCCACGCATTTTCAACGTGTGTGTGCTACTGGAGTTATGGCCTGTAGCGCTTCATGCGCATCCTGTCAATTGAGACCTTGTACTTGTAATAGTGTACAGTAGCATCAATGCGTTACGTTGTTCTATCTGTTGTCATAGTTTCCCTCACATAATGTTACCATTTATTGATATGATTTCATTTTCTGGTAGTGGAAGTAACATATTATAGGTAAAGTTCGTACTTAACTTGAGGCAAGTATGAAAATAGATTCTAACAAGATTTCTCGCAAAGGTTTCATTTAAATTATGAAACATTGACAGTTTCTTTTAACAAAATTAAAAGATATTTTAAATGAATTGGCCCAAACTCCTTTTGAACTAACCTTAAGCATTTAGCTGTACTCTGTAAAGAAACATAGTCAGTATTCTTCAACGTATCACCGTACTCCTTTTAAGAGCTCTTTCCTATTAGATGGGTCTGATGGAAGGAAATTACGTCTACTAGGGTTCAATTTGAATTTATTTAATAGCCTTTAGACTTATCAGGATGGGACAGGAAGGAGGAGAAATGATGGAATGATTTCGGCCAGGTATCACCCTGGCATGAGCCTCGTGTGACGGAGGAAAACTTGCCAGGAAGAACGGTCGCTGGAATCTTTCCCAGGAACTTCCGATTGCTAACCCAACTGAGCTACGACCACTTGGTAATAGGGTTCAATATTACCTAACTTGCGATGTTTCAATAAAGATGTTCGAAACGTGATTTCTTGCAGACTATTGATGTATTAATTATTTAATTAATTTATTTATACTTAATTATTTTGTCACAATGTAATTTACACTAGAATTCAAAATTGAAATGCTTTAGAACTATTTTCATTTACTAACTAGGAATTTTACTACGAGACTTTAAAAAAAATATTGCAGTTGTAACACAACTTAATTGCAGCACATCGATATCTTAAGTGTTTAATTTATAGAAGACTAGAGTTAAGACAGCTAATACTGAAAGAAACTTAATTTATCCACAAAGACTAGAGTTAAGACAGCTAATATTAAAAGAAACTTAATTATCCACATGCTTTAAAACTTTTTTCGAATTTTAGGGAAAGTACGTACTTAATGAAAAAGAAATAATCCTAATATTACTCAAGTAAATAATAGGTTGTAACTTTCTGTATCGTTCGTGGTAGCTTGCTTACTGCGTAGACCTCCTTCTTAGTCAATCGGCTGAAACACAGTCCTGACACCTGTTAGCCAGACTATTATTATTTCGTTTACTCTTAGGGTGAAAATTTAGGTATAAACTTAATAAAATTTCTTCTGGATTTTCATGACTTCTATTTATTAATTTATTGTAATGTCTTACAATTGTTCCATCGACTTTTCCTTCGAGATGCTCAGAAACATTATGAATACGTTTTAAAATTAGTTATTTTTGTAGATCAAAATTTGATTTAGTTTGTAGGTGTCACCTTTGTTCAAGATCTGTTTATTCATTGTTATTTCAATGGATTCTTTTATAGTTTGTTTTATAAAATCGATATCCAGTTTTATAAAATCCCTTGGTAATGAACGGGTTCTCCAGTGTTCTGCAATGTCTGATTTTTCTGTATTACCCTTGTTACAATGTAGCTGATACTTTTGACGCTGGTCTCAATAGTTCTTCCTACCTGACCAATATACAATTTTCCACAATTATAATTGATTTTGTACACACCCAGAATCTTATATAGGTGATCATCATTAACTGATCACAGTTTACTTTTCATTTTCGTCCGTGTTTTATATATTGTTCTAATCCCATATTTCTCAGTGCTCTGCCAATTCGATTGCTGATACTGCTTACATACGACAAGACGGCAGTTTTTTTTTTCCTGATTCTTATTTTTTTTTTTTGTCTTCAAGTAAATCTTTCTGTTTCTGATCAGATCCTTTTAATCCTGTCTCAACGCCTTCCACATGGAGAAATTATAATCTACATATTTGTATAAACAGTTAGGTTGAAAGACAACAGTTTTCAATACCTATCGTTCGAATTGTTCCATATAAAATGTACTATTACGGGCGATTGTGATAAACTCATTGCCACTTCACCCACCTGTTTGTAAAAGTCGCCATCATATAAGAAATATGTTGTGAGCGTATGTTCAAATAACTGTGAAATATCAGCTGTAATCTTCTTTTTCAGCAAATCAAGCATGCCTTTAAGTAGCATTGTTGTTAATAACGAACATATATATCAAAACTGATCAGTATATCATTTTCCTCAAATATTCGTACAAACACATATGAATTATTGAGGTGATGAACAATTTACCCTACGTATGGTTGTAGTAATCCCGTCAAGTATTTAGTCAGAGAATACGTTGGGGAACCAACTGCAGTGACTACTGGACGCAGTAGAATGACTGTCTTATGAACGTTAGGCAAGCCATGTTCTGCGAGGTGCTGTGTACTGTTAAATGATTTTCGTTTGATGGTCTTTTGATAATTTCTATTGTCTAATTAGCTTAATCATCTTTCTTCTGATGACTACAGTTGAATCCCTTTCTATATGAGGATAAGCAGCGTCTTCCACTAAAGTTAGCACCTTCACTTTGAAATGTATGACAACTGCCTTCCCCTTGACGGATGGTAGGATGGTATGTTGATCCTAATAGTGTCCAGAGTCATCCCTAAGCTTTTGTAATGTTAGCTTTGGGTTGTGTAGCTTGAGCTAAAACGCAACGAGTTTTAATTCTGATATTTTGTGCTTCATTGTTCGGAATTTCCTTGACAGCCCTTTCCACGCTCACAATGAAGTATTTCCAAGGCATTTTTTGGAGCGATTGCAAAATTGAAACCCTTTTGTAGTGCTGACTTTAGCGCTGGTACTTGCTTAGTGCATACAATGATATCCTACTCAGCTGGCTTTAAAGTATAGGCCCAAATGATGTACATATATAACAGGACTGCATGTACAAAGAACCAATTCTTTCACGTGAAAACGAACATGATATAACCCTTTCCTTTGTCGCCTACATGCAAGAACATTTTGAATGTCGGAACTCTGCCATGTTTCCGCAGCATACTCTAGTTTTAGCCATATGACTTATTTGTCTATGGAACTCTTCATTGAAAATGGCAGTCAAGTGACACCCGTGTAGGAATGAGTTGCGATCTTTTTTTTTATGATGTGAATTCCAAGTATAGTGATTCTGTTCGACACAAACTGTAAACTCCGTGTGAGTAGAATTCAGACAATTTTATTATGTTCACTACGCAGCTGAGTCATATTTTTAGTGCCAGAGGAGTAAGTTTTAAAATGAACCAGGTAAGAATCTAACCTTAAAAGCTACATCAGAAGTAGGTCTAAATAATTATATTTGCCACCTACGTCTAAATCAAATCATGTCACGTCCATTCATCGATATACAGAGATGTGTACACCAGCTCAGATTGTGAAGAAGAATATTCTCTCAAAGTGAAGTCACCGCAAGCTCTATATAAAAACAGTTTTTTTGCTGCAAAATTTCTAACCAAAAAGACTGTCAGATATTATGTAGGATTAATTACTTCAATCGACCATAATTAATTTGAAGTGAAGTTTCTAAAAAAAAGTCAAGACGAAATAATTTCACATTCCTCTCCATGTGGTGATATTTCATACGTGAAGAAAAAGAATGTTATTTTAAGTTTAAAATAGCTTGTCATGTCCAGCATATGTCAATATGTTTTTACTGAGGAGTTGTCTCATTTTCAGAATATGTATTAATAACTAAGTTTCAAAATGTTTTCGTACTTCCTTTTTCAACACGAAGAATCATTAAGATCTGTTAATGTAGTTGTAATAAAAATTTTACATTATTCATTTTGTTAATATTTCAATCATTGTGTAACAAAACATGCTTACATTTGTTTTAAAAAGTATTAATGCGCTTTATTGACTAAGTGTTGAGACACTTATGTTATCTCCATATAATAATAAATAAATACTTTATATAAGCTAAAACAATTATTGTTTTATGAAAAGGAATGGAGATAAGGCGAGAAAGATCAGATATGGGGGAATTTTGATGTCTTCAAAATAATCTTGGCGTTGCGAAATTGAGGTATTAAAAACCTAACACACTAATGGGATACAAAACAAGGATAAGAAAAACATTAAATTCAGCTTTTGTCTAACACTAAGATCTCAGCGAATTGTGTCTTTGCATTATTGGTTCAACAAGCACATGAAGCTAAATTCACAAAAAATGCCATTGGTACAATTCTCATACCTAAAGTAAAAATAAAAACCAATCATCATTAGGAACAAAGACTCACGTAATTTCGTGAACTAGTGCTGATATGTTGATAGGAATAGAATTCACAAGTTTAATTTCACACTGATCTTCCACTGGGATCAAAGTCAAAAAACGGAAAGTTAACTTAAGTTCGTCACAGAAGAAACAGTCATGCACGCGTGTTCAAAGTTCTATGGCTTTTCTTTTCTTTTTCTTTCTTGAATAGGGTGTTAAGATGCCAGTATAGAAGGTTGTCTTCTTTTTGTGTATCTTCTTTACCCATTTTCTATGAAAAGATATTTTATAGCCCAAACATGAGTTTATTAATGTTATATATTGTCTTTTTGTGTTTCTTCATGAAATATTATTTGTAACCAATTATATGAGAGCTAAAATCAGTATGTGAAGACAATTATTCACTTTTTGAAGATGTTCACTAAACACTTATATTTCATATATTTTCGCTAACACCGTAGACTTTTCATCAGGTGTGAATATTCTCGTAAACTTAATAGTAAAGAAGTTTTAAATACTGATTGCATATCTATATGAATGATTTTCCTCTTTATTTTAACTTTTTATTTTTTATTCTTTATTATTATTTATGTCTTCATATAAATTTGATATATTTAAACCATTATGAATGATGACATAAATCTTGATAGAAATTTTCTTTTTCGCAGTAGCTTATGATAGACCAATGCAATTTCTCTGACGTCTTTATTTTTTTTTACAAGGAAATCTGCTGGATGCTTTAGTAAAACTTACAGAAGCTAATTAATTATGTTATGATAGTATTGAATTGAGATTTGAGGAGTTTATTGAAGTTTGAAGAGAGCAAATGTTATTAAAAGAATGAGGTTAGTGTAGTTATAATAGGCTGTTATTTTTTCTAAGAAAGCTTAACAAAATGTACCCTATTTGACTTTTGGGAGATGCTAATAGGTAGTGTATAGAGTATGGTAACGGAATTTTTGTTCTTTTAAGAGCATTTAATAGATTTTTGCTATGATTTGTATATTTTTTACATTCAAAAAATAAATGATTGGCATCTGCTAAAGAATAGTCATTGAGACAGTCACATGAAAGTAAATCTGCTAAATTAATTTTGTAAAGATGAGCTTTGGTCATAATGTGCTGTGAATGTAGCCTATTAATGAGGAAAGTTCTATGGCACTCATGCTGATCAGCCAGGTGGAACTGAAGCGGAATCAAATATTGTTCCAACAATAGGAATGATAATTTCTAAGTTGCACTCACAAAAACATAGCGACATAAAGTTAAATCCAAAAGAAGTTTATTGTCACTGTCTTTTACTCGATAAACAACTACTCAACAAAGATCATTGAGGAAAGGCTCAAATTCTCAAAAGTAAATTAATCTGAAAGAAAGCATTATAAATGTTTACATTCGTTACCGAACAGCGTTTTTCATGAAAGCCAAAGTCAGTCAGAGTGGAAGCCCACTTGAGAGTCTGTCGGTTGGTGAATGCAGATCTCAATACCTTGAGTTTTTACGTTTTATATGAAAGTCAATAATTCTCTGTCCAATCCGGTTCCATTCAATATCCTCATCATCTTGGGTCATTGCCTTGTATTACTCTCAGAAAATATATTTTTTAATTTTCTCAGGGATATATCAGTATGATAAGTAATTGTAATTATTCTTAATCATCAAGACATTAATCTACTGTTCTGGGAGTCGGAAAGTGATTTTAAAGTTTTCTCAAGGAAATGTAATTTTTTAAATAATTTGGATTGATATCAGGTTCCTGAAATAAGGATGGGTTACTAGAGGTTATTGGAAGATAAAGATTCGATATCTGCTTGCGACAATCTTGTGGGAATGTTTCTCCTGGCCTTTTTAATTTCTCGGAAGCATTATTTAGTTACTATAAAGTGTTCTATGACCCTTTCTACTATATCTTACAATGTGATAAGAGTATTATACTCGTGTGATGTTGTAGTAAATACTGTTCTCTGACCTGAATTCCATTGGTGAGTAACATCCGCATATGTCCTGTGTTTGTTTCTTTTTCTATGCATGAGAAATAACCATAATATGAGAATATATTGGAGTCTTTTCCTAATGTGGATGACCGATAATCTTAACACATCCTACCTGACATGGTAATGCCAGCCATTTATTAAATCATGCATACTGAATAAATACAATTTCTTAATCCTAAAATGTCATGAAATACTTGAAAATTATTAAATGTTCTACTGAGAATTTCTTGTAGTTTAACCTCCGTTAACACTCATCTAAGGTTTTTCATTTATCGGAAGTAACATTCATTCTCTTATTTCAATTGCACATATTAAATACTTCTCAGTAACAACGTCATTCCCTTTTGATTTTATCAACTCCGTTCACGGCATTTAATTTGTTTTTGTATATTTGAAACATGTTTCTTGTGTTCAGCTACTATTTTAGTGGTGTTGAAAATATATCTAACAAGAACACAATAAAAATAACCAGTTTTAAACCTGTAAAAAAATTCATTTTTAAACCTTAATTTATTCATTTCAAATAGAATAACCCATTTATTTATTCTGTTTTAAAAACTGAAAGGAATTTACAGAATAAAAAAACATTCCTCGAATCTCCGAGAATATTGAGAACTGTTTTTTTTCAATTGTACCCATACTGTTACGTGCCGATAGATATTACTATACTTTTAAAACAGCGGAGCAGAGCCTCGGACGTGGCTACGTTATGATATGAAACGAGATAATACTTATTAGAACCTTATTGCAACAGAAGAAACATATATGTAGATGTTTCTTTACAAGAATACTCATTATGGTTTTGCACAATTGTTTTAAATATGTATAGAACATAACATATTTTTGGTTTTATTTATGTGTCTGTGTATATTCCCAGTTTTGGGCGAGGATTGGAGCACGAAGCATGAGGAAGCAATGCCCCCGAGTTTTTATAGTGAAACACAATGTACTAGTAAAAACAAACATATATCTGTGCCCTTGAATAGCAGGTTATATCCCGAAATTTTGAGCTACAGATAGTTGATTTTTGCGGACGGTAATTTTAATCAAAAATATATATTATCCTTGAGTAATGCCGTAATTAGCAAATAACGCATTGTATTCAGGACGGAAGCATATTTAGGTAAGAATTCATATTTTGTTCAGTTTACAGTAAAGTTGTACTATCTCTAGGAACTTAAATTCTTCCTATAATATAAAATATTTCTTTAGTTACCCTATTTTTTTCAGTCAAAATGTATTTAGTTAATTCCTTATGTTTGTTAGGGTTAAGATATAGAAAGTGTAGCAATGTGGCAGTGAATGCATAAATAATCCCATCTTTTCTTAAAGCTGCAGGCAAAAGGCAATAATAGTAAATTGGGATGAATGTATGAGGATTCTAATTTAATCTTGTTGATTACACTTTGTGAAATGAATAAAAACGAGTAAATGTTTATATTTGCCTATTTTTAAGTAAATACTGGGGACTAACTGAAGAAAAACAGAGTATACTCTCCATTAGGGGTAAATACTTGTGTTCCGAAAGTAAATGTTTGTGTGGTGAGTAAATGTTCCGAACTTTGAAGCAATTACTTAAATAAGAGTGAATAAACATATTAAACTCTCAATTGACATTAGAAAATACTCTTGACTAAAGGAACCATTTATACACCTAATAGGCGAGAGAATTCTTTACTAACGAGTAAACACTTTCAACCATTTGTTTCTTGTCTGAATAAGTAACGTGTTGGAAAAGCACGATGTTTTTAAAACACTTCACAGAAGAAAAATATTATTATAACATTATTGATATGACTCCCGGACATTCATCAATTCTTCGTGTGTTTTTGTAAATAGCAAATTACCTTTAGAGTTCATAATACGATTTTTGCAAGTGAATATAATAGCGCTATTAGTATTTTGTGAATCCAAAACTACTAAAATACAAACTTTCTAGGTCTTTGCTTCAGATCCTCTTATTGTTATCTATCATTTGGATACAGATCATTGTTATAGTAAGATACAATAATCGTCATTACTATTTAAATATTTTACCCGTGTTTGTTCAATATGAACAAACTTTCTAAGTTATCACCAGAATTTGATAACGCAAGAAAACGTATTGAAAATTATGTACATTCGTGGATAAAACTAGGTTAAGTACTAAATCATAATTTCATTTGTACAGGAAACCTACGTAAGTATATCTGTACGGAATCACTACGAATCTCTACCTAACTCGCCAATATTGTCTTACAAAAGTGAAAAAGTGTTCACAAGGGAAAAACTTCCAAATCATTCATTATAGAGACATATCGACTTCTTTGCCTTACTGACAAATCAGTTACGATCTTCCCGAATATTGATTGCCACCCATTCGCCCGAAAACTGTACGCTATTAATGGCACCCAAACAGAGACCATAACGTTCACAAAGACTGGAAAGCTGTTCGGCGGTAACCGAACCTGGCATTAAGGTTAAAAGTCTAGTCAAGATCGAGTTGCTCAGGCCTTGCACGTTAGACGAAAGCTTTGTATGGTAGAAATATATCAAGATAACAAAGATACAATGCCTAGAAAGAGTTGTGTGAGTCGTAGAACTGGTCGAACTCGTTCATCTAAGTGGGAGACGATAGAAGTTGAGAAAACAAAGCGAAAAGTTCCAAATACCAGGGTAATGCCTCAAGTGAGAGACCAACCGAAACAGATGGAAATGAAATAGATGTAATCAACAGAATATACTGCAGAACAAACAACCCAAGAGCCCAGTCAGTACATGGCTAGGTAACCACTAAATCAAATTGTCACTACATAGAAAAGAAACTTAGAATATTAAAATAACAAGTCTTAGCTGAAGTTGACTAGAGGCCTTAAATAAAACCCAATTCTCACAAAAATAATAACCACAGTCACTACCAGCAGACGGTTTAAATCATGTTCCACACAAACTGGAATACCGGAAGGAAAAAGAATAGAATCTACTGAAAAATTAAAACCTCAGACTCTGAGAAGAGTAGATCCACACATGAGCACAAATAGCCTCATAGGACAAATAGTAAAGTTGCTCGGAAATACAGGTAAACAACTGCAACAAAACAAGAATAACAAAACTCAGGTACACTGACAGAACTACAAAAAATAAGACGGGGAAATTCCTTTATTACAGATAGAAAGAAAGAGAGGATCCAGTTAGCTGGTGTAAACAGGAAGGGCTGGTCTCCGGGCCTCCCATTACAATGAAACAAACAGGCTGACTCAAGACTCATCCGCACCTCCACTAATCTGGTAAAACATGATGAAAGTTTATTCGAAAGATTTTGTATGAAACGTTATCACGTTTTCAGTAATAATAAAGAAAATGTTGAACATTACATTGAAAAATCTATATTTTTTGGATAATTTATTTCAATAATGACGTATATGCTTACTTTAACAAAATATATAAGAAGAACGTAATGTGAGGAATCTAACCTGAAACAATTATATTGTTACGAGCTGGCTCAATCTAGTTATTGGTATTTTAATTTAGGTATGCAAATTTGTATTGTATATTCTGGGGCGTGGGAGGAAAGCAGGAATGCAAGGGTCAGGGACTTTTAAGAAACCACACTCCCTATGATGTTGCAATAACTAATAAATTCAGCTTTTTACAAATTAGTCCGGACAAAAGCCTATTTTCCCCCTTTATTGACTAGACTAGTATCAGGGCTGGCTTTAAGGGTGTTTGTACCGTTCCCCCGAACAAGGCGCCAAAATTTGAGGGGCTCTTATGATTTCGGGCTTGAATGTATCGAAATGAGTAAAATAGTAGAGCACAAAATTTCGAGAACCATTTTTTTTAAATTTTGTTTAACTTTAATTATTTTCACTTTGTTGTTTATTTCTTCAGTTATTTTAAATTTTCGAAGCAAACTTTTATTATTAACAATTTCAAAATAGCAGTAGAGTTATATTGGTATAATTAACTAAGTATGATATTTTATGATATACAGCGTATGATAAAACAAACGCTAAATATGAATTTATTCTTACTAAGTCATAACTATTTCTAAAATACTGGCCCTCAATGTTAAATCAATTAGTACGCCGGCATGGAGCAACCACAAATGCTGAGTTGAGTTGTTTCAAGACTTTAGCATTAACATATCAGTGAAATTGATATTGTTACTGTATGAGTTTAGAAAATTAAATTACTATTAAATGAGGGTGTATTGAAAATTTGGAACAAACCGCCGATTGACTTAGAGGGGTTCTGGTCTCAACTAAAAAAAAGTTGAAAATTCAGATCTGTTTTTACTATAAACATTTAAATTGTCGTACTTATGAGTCTATAAATCAGGGATTCTTGAGTAATGAGTGTTACACATTCAAAAATAAACCAACACCATTAAGAATGAAATAACATGAATAACCACTGTTTCAAAGAACGTATCCATAATTAATTTATTACCAAACGCTTTTGTGAATGATATAGACCTCCAGAGCCGCATTTATCCATCAGTTCTCTAAAATTCAACATACACGATTAAACATACCTGGAAATAGCTGCTTTCCCCGTTAACTGGGATTTTTTGTATGCAATGTTCACTGGAAAACTGAAGATTTGAGTTCAAATCCCAATGCACGAATTAATCATTCGTCCAATGTGCTTATTGTCATATATATTAATGCTCAAAGGATTGGTTCAAGACTCATAAACATGTGTAATTACCGCTATGAGCAGCTCAAGGTCATGCCATAAAAACTGTGTGCAGCACGATAGTCCGTCTTATTCAATATTTTGTCAATCTCCGTCAGGCATTTAGCGAATATATCTTGAGCGAGTAACACCTATTATGCCTATTTTTGATATTCCAAGAAAATTAAAAGGCGAAAACTATATCTAGTTTGAAGAAAAATAAAACATTGATAAAGTTCTTTGCCACAACGGTGTCATAATTCATATTATTTCTTCATTAATGGTGTTTACTTTTGTTTGAGTGTGTCCGAGCATAACATGCATTGCTCTGGATTCTCTAATTTACAAAGACTAATAAATATGCAAGTTATTGCTATGGGCACTGAATTTAGTACAATACACACTGAGACAAATAGAACTTCGAATTTTCTTCAATATTAAACCAATATTTGTCGGGCACTTGGCGGATGTACCTTGTAAGACCCAAATGCACATTGGAAGAAACTGTCACAAAAGAAGAAAACTACAAAAAATAAATTCATGAGCTACCAAGTGAGAAGTGAAGCTTTGAAACAGCTGACGAAGGAAGTTTGCATATCTTTAATGAAAGATTTTAATGTTAAAAGAAGAATGAAAAGACCATTTTATAATTATGTACAAAATGTTAGCACAGACTGACATGTAATTACAAGGTCATGCACAATGAAAGTTTAGATATGACATCCAGGATAATAGTGCTAAAACGGAAGAAAAATGTTTATAAATGTGTGTACAATTACGAGGTCACCAGTAAACCCAGAAGGCTCTTATGGCGGAATTCAAACTAGAACGGTACCTCCCACTCGTTTACAATCCTACTTATAATGAACTTTAGTGGTAAACAAAAAAAGGATAATCTTCATAATACAGGCGCCAAATGGTATACTCACATCAAATTCCAGATCGCGCGGGATTCGATCCCACAGCCCTGAATATCATATGCACGACAAGTGACAAAATGGAACATATCAAATGCAGCAAGAGATGTTCTAAGTTCCCCTTGCCGGCTTGTTCCGAAAATCTTTAACTTACAACGGTTGTTTTGTTCCGCTTGATATTTCACGTTTTCCTGAATATATGATACGAATAGTTGTTAGTATTATCTGATTCCCAATACATGCACAAAGTACGCGCATGGGCTCGGCGTTGGAGTTTGTATCTATTGCAAAATGTTCTAAAAGCATCTGTTTGACTACAATCGTGGTTTTTGGGATTATCTAAAACTTACCGAATCAACGAATTTTTCTCACTGCTATCTCAAAATATGTCTTCATCTTGTGTTCAAGTCTGAATATGTTGATCAGTGCCCTCAGTCTTAAGATACATTTTTCGAATATTGCTTTAAAATTGTTCAGCTTGCACTATATATCTTAAAGTGTCACCACTTTAAATTTGTTATCCAAAGTGCCACAACTTTTTTTGTTTCCACTACTTTTTCAACACAGAAACTGATCTAGGTTACACTTTTGTGCAATTAATTAATCTCTGAAATCTTTCGTCGAATTTTATCCCGTTTAAGAACAATTATCCTGGATGTTGTGTCCGCATTTTATTTTCTATAATCTCCTAATTAGGGGTAAGTGTTGTACCAGGGTACACATTTTGCATTTCATTTTTTAAATCGAGATTTAATAAGTTGTACGCTATTATGAAACATTCATTCACATGCTTTCTATCCCTAGGTACATACAGTTGTACCTAGAGTCACATCTACTTTACCACAAGATATATTACGAAAATAACTCTAAATTGAAATATTTTATAAGTAATATGTTTTTGAGCAAAATATAAGTTTCGTCAGAAAGTATTTCTTTACATAAAAGAACGAAATGTGTTTAAAGATTTACTCCATACGTAACACAGAAAAATATGCGAATAAAACTTAGGTAGCCTAATACACTCCTACTATACAGTATGAATTACGCTTTGCTCCTCCAACAGTTATTGTCTCAAGAGTCTTTAAAATAATATCGTTTTTAACAATCAAAAATATTCCTGACTTACTATCACTGGAAAACATGTAGGCTTTAGTCATTTTCTTTAGGTATCTAATGTTATATCCATTATATTCACATTGAATTTGTTTGTCCCCTACTACGTTTTACCAGTGAGTCCTTTGGTACATCCTATGCCCCCCTTTTCCAAAACAATTTTACTGCACAAAATTCACCAGTATGATCTTTCACTTGTTCACTCGTAAAAAACACGCTCCTGTTAATACAGTCCAGAAATATTTCGATTATTCCCTTTCGTTTTTAACACACAATAACGTCCTGAAATTTACTTCAACTGCTTGAAAAGTGAAAAAAATGATGATAGTCTTCTTACTGCAATCATTATTTGAATTAAACCTGAATAGCGACTTTACATATCAAAATGCTACCATTGAAACGCGCTTTTCTTCGGCTATTGTTAACCAGAACTAACTATCGTCTCCCAAGGTACATTCTGTCCTCTGATACATCGCTGTCCCTTACTTGTCAGGTTGTGCTAAAATTGAGTCCATATATTAACTATATAATTTGCTTTTCATTGTGCTTTTAACACTAAAATCTCTCATTAAGATAATGGAAATTAAGAATTTTAACTTCCCTGCTAAACCAAGAGAAGCAGTGTATATATGACAGTAAATTGGAGGAAAGAAACGATCATAATATATGAACACAGGTCAATTTCATATCCGAACGTGATTGCAATATATCTGACTTAGACAGTGATTTCATAGGAGGATCAAAATAGTCTCTTAATCTGGATAATTAAAATAACCTCATACTTCCGCTGACAGAAGAAAGTTTTTTAGAGACGTATCCTAATTTTCTTCAAAGTCTGTCCAAACACGAGTGCCAAGGAACGAGTGACAGTAATGTCTTTCAAAATGAAGAAAGATGAAAGACCAGAATCAATGACTTATCCAATAACAAAGGATATGAAAGAAGAATAGGAACGTGCATATCAAGGAACAACTTAACGGTGCATATCTTAAATTCGAAACAGAACACTAATTCATGCAGCGTTAACTAAGGACACTGATACAAGCACAATAGAAAACAATAATTGTCATTACTCTTTACAAAAGCATACACACTTTGATTTCTTTTTTCTAAAAAAAAAAAAAAAAAAAAAAATATGGGATGACTGAATGAAACTTTTATGCAATTACAAGAAAATAATTGTAATGACCAAACTGAAAACTTAAACAGAAAAGAATCATTTGACGAAGGATGTGGCCCAATCACATAAATTCTAGCGAAATACAAAATCTGAAAGCAGATCAATCTTTCTTTTCCTGTTCACATTGTAATAGGTTCGGATACTGACAAAAGTGGAAATTTGACTTTCTTTAGAGTTTATGTCCCATGTGTTCATTATTAATTTTTAGTCATTATTAATTCTGAGACGTTAATAGAAAATTTTCGCTCAATGTGAGATGGAACAACTAATTGCCGATTTCAGAGAGAAAAATTCCCTTCAAGTCTACAATTCGGGTTTCTATTTGATGTCTTGTAATTCTATCGCCTGATCAACTTTTCTGGCATGCAAGGCTGACGAGACAAGCTACTGTTATCCTATCCCGTTGAGCTGATTGTCCATTGTTTGAACTTGGTCGCCTAAATCACTTATCCATTTATTAGATTGTCTATTATTTTAACTTAGTTGCCTAAATCGCTTATCCATTTATTAGCGAACTATCCTCTCACTTCCAAACACTTCCAAACAGTGTTATGCAGAATACTTAGGAGTGGAAAAATCTCCCCACTAAACTGTAATTTTCGCCACCAAAATTTTTGTCTGAGCTTTCCAAACCAATACAAAGTTGGGAATGAGAGTTTGAAATGTTTCTCACATTTAATATTCATTATCTTGAAACTCTTTTGAAGTGTGAAGAATCTCGGATCAATAACATTTGACTGCATCTAAAGTTCTTCCAAACTAGCTTCTAAGTGTTTTAAAAGAAGCCGCAGACAGCAGTTAGTCTGTGGTAACAATAGGGAGATTATTGTTACGATAAAATGTTATTTCAAGCTCTGAAATTTCGTTTTCTACAAGTCGAAATGAAATGTCGCCTCCCTTATTAAACGCTAATTTTCTACCCTTTATCTTATCCGTAAGAATTGAGATCATGACCATTGACCATTTACATGCACTAGTGCTATTATCCTGGAAACTTTCTGAAGAGATAAGCTCAACACAGGTGAAAGACATTCTTCAAAATTAGAAGTCATTTCGAAGGATTTCATTTCCTCCCTGAAAATAAGTGTAAAGGTAAGTGTGTATATTTAGATAATGCATATCATATCAAGGTAACCAATAAAGTTTTAGTTGATTTTGACGAGCAAAGAGAAGCGTGATAACATGAAGTAAGCTGTACCTGGAAAATCAGAAATAATTCCCATCAGTAGCAATGAGCCGTCTCTAATGCTCGGGTAGACTATGGATTTTGTAGAACAGAGAGGAACTCAAAGCAGTCACCCATTGCTTGTATCATCATTTCGAGAGCTCGGAACCGTCGTCGTCACAGATGGTTGTCTAACGAATAGAACAAATGATAATCTGCAGATGCTGGAGAGTATACATCATGCATTAGTTTTCCCAACCAAGTAAGGTGATAGTTTGAACGCGTGGCCACAGCAACATGAGCGCATTGATCTGTAACGTAATGACACCTTTGAGATTCACAACCTCTTGTTCCGTGGTTTTCAGTTTTTCACGCACACCGGCCGAGAACAGTTTCGTTGATTATCTGGAAAGGTGGTAGCAGTTCTCAATGCACGATACC
Source organism: Lepisma saccharinum (assembly GCA_022664845.1). Taxonomy (NCBI): domain Eukaryota; kingdom Metazoa; phylum Arthropoda; class Insecta; order Zygentoma; family Lepismatidae; genus Lepisma; species Lepisma saccharinum. The sequence continues at coordinate 28,679 of JAGDQP010014521.1, read as the reverse complement.
TCAAGCAGTCCACGAAACACAGAGTATAATCTTCTTTGGATGCAGTGGTGGTTTTCGGTACTATGGATTTCATATGGTAACAACTAACGATGACGGCGCCATGGAGTACTGTAAATCCCCACTTCTCATCGAAAGTCGAGAAACGAATCCTTTCCCAGACGAGACAGAAAACAAACAATGGCATTTGCTTGTGTCACTTTCTCAGTAAGAGTAAACTCGTGTGGGACCCATCAGCATCATTTTATACCGTTTCGCAGTCTGATGGAAGTGTCAAACGGTTTTGAAACTGCAAATGAATGCTTCCCTCTAAAATTATCCCTCTAAAGAGGAGACCGGATAAAGCACTACTTCCAAAGCTTGGCATAAATCTTGGCCCAAGCTGACAGTGAGGATCTTAAGTTAATTTCCAAAATACTTCGAAAATAGTTTTGTCCATCTTTCTACCAGAAACAATAACTTTTTCTATCAATAAGCTCAATTTTGAAAATCTGGATAGAACGTCACACTGCAAGATAGTTAATGAGGGAAAGAGGGTAAGTAGAAAGAGTTCGCTGAAAAATAGAATGCAAAGCTCTAACTAGGATTTACGTGTAGAAAATAAGCAAGCCACATTTCACTAAGGCCTGTTAGCATTTCTTAATTTGATTTGCAAACAAGACTTAGATAAGCGAATAGCCTGACATCTGTGCAGCTTCCTTTAACTATTCTATCCGTTTTCTCTGCTTTCTTACATAAGGTATATTCTCTTACAGAGCTTTCTGTTTTCTATAAATTGTTATATAAACTGTCTTTATTTTTTCCGTATTGTTTCTTTACTTTTAGCATGATCTTATATCTTTTCAGTATATAGAAATCGATTGTATCAAAATCTTTACATTAGATGTACTGTCTTGCTGTAGAAAACTAGTAATGAACTAACAATAGCGCACTTCCTTGTTTCCGAAAACAGAGGGATTTATACACTTTTGTGGTAACACGAATGCCAGTGAACATTTTCTCACCCAATTATCTGTCGAAGTCTTTATCTTAGAGAAGTGTCTAGATTGCGCACTATAATAAAGCACAAAATGATAAAACAGACCAATAGGATAATTATATCCACCATTAAAACTTTATCTACCACGAACCATTACATAGTTAAATTATTTCAATAGGGGGTAAAAAAAGAAAATGGATTTTTCCGGTAATTTCAACAGCAGTAGTACTAAAATATTTTATTCATGGCTATTGTACAATCCAGTCCACGAGTTGGCACTAAACAAATATTAATTAATATCGTACACACATCAAAAATGTATCACTCAAGTTCTTGCATTTGTCATTCATATAGAAATGTTAAAAATATGTAAAGGATAACACAAAGTACAACTATCTATTCAATTCATTAAAGCTTTAGCCGTGAGAGAGCAGTAACAACCATCAAAACATTTTTGTTGAAATTCCTTGCTTTAGATCTATTTTTCACAATTCTTTGAAATCAGTTTACAAGAAAACTGATATCTTTCTCTCCCCCCCCCTCTCTCTCTCTCTCGTGTTTCGTTTCGTCCTCAGCAGACGATTTATCTTCCTGTAAAACAGTTGGATTTCCCTTCTTCTCTCAACCATATCTTCAATTACAACAGTACACAATTCCTGCGTGTCCTAACTAGCTTTTATTCACTTCTTCTTTGTTAAGTATAGAATGTTAGTATTATTTGTCTTTAGTTTTATACTAACCATGCTGCTAGTACCCACTTTGCAAACTTTCATATTAATGGACTCAATTTTATATTTTGTAGTACCGGGTTACTCAGCTGTATCTGTTGTACCACTAGTTAATAATCTTTGTATTTTTTTTCTTTTATCGTTAAGGTTCTTCTTTCCACTCCTTAAATAGCTTTCCCCTATATAATTCTGGTTGTCTTTCCCAGTTTTCTTGCTAACATTCTGGTTTACTCACATTTCTAAAAAAAAAAAATATTTCTTACGCAATTGATCGTTTTCGTCTGTTTTTTTAACGTTCTCAGCAATATAACCTTGTTACACTTTACCAATCGTTTATCGTGGTGATGGAAGCCTGACCCATAAAAACTGACGAAACATCTCTACTTGTTTTGCTATGAGAGATCAAATCTTACAGTAGTGAAAGTCCCGCTGGTTTAATTGTTTTTTTTATATATATTCTTAACTAAAGTAAGAAAACGATCTTTCGCCATTACAAAGTTTGACCACAGGTATTACAGGAACAGAAAATAGAGACACACTGAGGTGGTAAGTGTGAATCATCCGTGTGTGCAACGAGATGTAACTGCTAGCAGAAAGTCTAAGAAGAATATTGCTCTATGACCATTTAAATTGGGTGAAAGTAAACAAAATGTTCGAGAAGTTACAGACAAATTTTGGTGACAGCTCTATTGGACAGAGCCCGTGCTATGAGTTGTACAGAAAATTTCCTAGTGGATATCGTGACCTGTCAGAAGTTGACAGAAATAATCTGTGCCCTAATGATGATAATGGGCCACTGGAACAATTATTAAAGATCAGATCATACGTAACTTAGATCAGCTGGTAGCAGATAAGAAAAATGGTCATACCATCATAAATAATCACCTCCATACTCTCGGAAATAGCTGTAAAATAGAGGAATGTGTACCTCATATATTGTCCCAATATCTTTACGTTACTTTGGAAACGGAACAGAAACTACACGCGTTTGGTTGGGAGATTTCGCACTATCCATTATACACTATTCATCGCACATTGGGGATTCTGATTTTAATTTATATGAATCTCTTTCTCTTCAACCTCGTTACTGACACGAACTTTGAAAAAAAAAATATCTGAAGTGATTTCCGTGTGACTTCTTGCTTGACACCTACCAGATCTCCTGCTTGACACCTACCAGATCTTTTGCTTGACACCTATCGAGCCGCCGTAGCTCAGTGGAAGAGTATTGGCGTACAATTCTGAAGGTCGTGGGTTCGATCCCAGCGGCCAACTATCTTAATTGACGTTTTCTCCCCGGGTTTTTCCTTAGTCATACCAGGCAAATGCTAGAATGGCACCTTCCCGAATCCTTTCCCCTCCCTCATCCCGGCCTGAGCCTGAGATACCTAAAGGCCTTAAATAAAATTCAAAAGTGCCAGACTTTTACCGCAATAACATCTACAAGCTCCTACAACTATTGAAGGTTATCATGGCAGCATTAGTGAGGCATATGTGAATAATTAGATGCACTCAGTGGCCCTAGTTTTTCTAAAATATTGGGTGGGTTCCAAGATTTTGGTATAATTTAACACCCCACCCCACCCGTCTTACGAAAGAGCTGTACCCCTTCCATACATAATCATATTAATTTTCATAATATCATAATGCGACTATAAAACTGATCATATGACATCCACTTAAGGATAATCGAAAGCAACGATCTCCGACAAAAGATGGCAGCACTATTTTCGTATATGTCTAACGTATTTTCACAGTTAAACGAAATTTCATTGCTGCTCCTACAAATTTAAGCCTAGAGAGTTCAAACTTTCAGGGAAGAAAGTTCAAAACCAATTCAAGAGCATAATCGATGCCGATTTTCAATTTTCTTTTTTTGTTCATTGTTCAAAAAGCTTAATTGTTATAGGTTTCGATTTTCACAACAACAATGTATTCTAGGACAAGAGTATATAGATATGAACTTCTTTACAGAACACGAAGATCAACGCCTGATTTAAAAACGCATTATAAGTAAAAATTTTAAAAAAAGACACTTCCTAAAATTGTTTTATCATATTCGATTTTTTGTATGAAGTCGGCGCCAAATTATTTACTATAACAGGCAACTAAAACTCACTAACCTACATTGTGTAGCCCGTTACAAGTAGTTTTTTTAATTTAAAAGTTTGGTTCCGAACCCTCTCAAAATCAGGGAAGGGGGCAATTTCCCTCTGTTCCCATGAATGGTGCCTCTGCATCGAGGTTTCATGGGAGTTTAATGAAGCCTTTTAAAAGCAAGTAAAACTGAGGATCATGCTTTGGGGTTCGTATTCACCCTTAGCAGCACAGGATATCTGACAAATATCGGCCTAATACTGTGCAACCTTGAATGGTTTTGGACGATAATGGACCGATGTTCGGTGCTGCTAGGGACGTACGGTGCGTAGTAAACTGTGTCCATAACAAAGGGATCAAACAGAGGACCTCGCTCACCGGAGGTGAGCGCTCTAGCACTGAGTTACCGCAGTCCTACTTATTTATGTTTAATATTGTCACTAATGTTTCAGTGTTGTATTCTTGGTACTCTGGAGGATCATAGCCGTTCTCGGTCACCTCAGAATGTAACACTGTTCTGACGCAGAAAATCATAAGAAAATAATTAAACATTATGCTTTGTCCTCTGCTTCATCGGGGCACCTGGTCAGGCCGGTCCCTGTTATAATGAAAATTTGGATTTAGACAATTATAGAATATTTTTAGTGATTTTTAAGATCACATGACTTTCGAACATTGTTATAAAAGAAAAAATGAACTTCAGATATTAATCTATGGCTCGTAATTTGAAATAGTCAAATGTAGGATACGAGGAACTCTATAATTTTACTTTATGGTAATTTGTGATGCAGCAATCAATTCAAAAGTATTTCTGTAATATGTACAAGATACATATAAGATGTGAGAATGATCTATCTGCCAGATGAAGAGGAAAACCAGTACTTGTAAAACGCTATATGCAATTTGTTGCGAAGGTAAACATCGGCAATTATTTCTGGTCATTTCCAATGTTAATTTGCTTAATTACTATGTTGGCCATTGATTTCAATGTTTATTCAATAAAGCATTTGATTTGTTACTTTTGAAATTACTGCTTACACTAGTTTAACTCTGGAACTCAAATTAAGATTTCGATCTACAGAATGTTTCATATAATAAACCCATATAAATTCACTAACCGAACTGAACCTACATATGGTCACTCAATTAAGAATAATTAGATTTGATTTAAAAGATCATACTTATTTCAAGAAGACAGCATTACAATCGATTAATCATACATGATATGACAATACAATATTTGGGGAATGAGAAACAGTCATCTTTGGAGTAACTTTATATTAGTGTTGTTTGCGTTAGAAGTGATTAATATAAAAGTATTGAGAGGATGGCTTCTAACAGTATTCTTTTTTTCCAATTTGATCCAAACAAGGACAAAGTAAGAATATATTTATTAAGATTCAGATTCCATTGCAACGTTTTGAATTTGAATAATACTAAAGCCTCCTTTGTACTCCTTTATCATGTACTCCTTTGATCACTTGATGGAGATACATTCGAGAAGCTGCAAATCCACGCCAAACCAAATAAATTAGAGGACTTAGATTTAGAACAGATAAAAAATGTTAATTGCAATGCTAGATACAACAAGATTCCGTAGTGAAAGATTTCACTTTCATATGATGTCCCAACAACTTAGTCAACCAGTTAGTTATTACAGTATATTCAACAAAGAAAATCACAAGTGAGTAAGTGTCAATATGGATCATTTTTAAATGAAGCACTAGTGGACCAATTAAGTTTTGGTGTAAACGACACGGGTTTAAGAAAGAGTTAACTAAACTATCTACTGACACAATCACGTTGGATGAAGCGGTTAAAATCGCATTACATCATGAATTGGTAGAGCGTGATAGTTTAGAACTCACATCCAGAAAAAATCCTATGTTCAACACTGATCCAGCAGTTAATGTCGTAAATCACAATGAACGAAAATTCTATTCATCAGAAAATCAACAATCAAACCAATCCTTGATAAATAAATGCAAATTCTATTCATTCCCACACAAATGCAAAAAATGTACAGCATATAATAAGAAATGCTAATTTTGTTCAAAAATTAGGCATTATCAAATTTGCTGTTAAGCAACATGCACGTCAACAAAATACATCTAAATATAAAAATTTACAAAATCACACCAAATAAATCAGATGAGTGCAGGCGATATAGAACATGATACATCATATGAGTATTGATGATATTTGGATTGGATCCATTGAACCAACAGTTGTGTCAATTGAATCACTACTATTATCATTACGTTTGTATATTAATAATGCTATGATTACAACAGTACTGGACATTGGAGGTCAGTACAACTCAATTGATCAAGCTACAAGGGATTATTTTCATATAGATATACCAATACCAGCTGCTGGTCTTAAATTAACCAATATTAGGAAACAATGAGCTTTCAATTGCTGGAAAAGTAACAATACCATCTAATATTAGGAATAGTTTATATAACATAGAATGGATCATCATTGACACCAAATTACCCTTTTCAATACTTGGTTGCAGAGCTATGGATTTGATAAGGGGTAATTGGAGAGGTTCTTTATGGAGAAATGTAAACTTCAGATTTCTCGAACCAATTAACAGAAACAGAGAATATATATATCAAGAAAATTTCAGCAAGAAAATATATCTCATAGTGAAACCAATAACTTACAGAAAGAACCTAATACACAAGGCATTTCGACACAAAAGATTCTAAAATTACAAGAATTAATGGAGGTTAAACAACAGATAGAATGTTTATATACTTTGATCCAGTCAATACAGAAGATCCAAGTAGAATTACAAGGTTTAGTACAAAAGAAATTCCATAATGAACCCAAAGGGATGGACTTCAGTGATGTTACTAGTACTTATTCAGATGCTAGAACTGAGCTCATTGAACAACCAGAACAGTTGGAACTGGAACATTTAATAGTGAAAGTGGCAAACAAGAGTGTGGAAGAACACTTAGGTGGAACGATAAAGACTTCATATTGTGATAGTGCAAAGCATAACATATCGATTACAAACTTTAAAATAAATTAGGATTTACTAATTACTTAAAATGTCCTTCTATTACAGCGAACTTAAATGTATGGCAGGTTTGGATCGATAAAGGTTTTACAAACCCAATCAAAGACGACTATTATCAATGAGCATGGACTAATCTAAAAGATCTTATCTTATAACGATTAACTCATTTAATCATTAATTGATTTAGAAATAGTTATGATTATGTTACATTATATAATGTTATAATTGAATTGAATTGGAACAATTCAACTTGAGAGGATACATTTCTAGACCTAATTGAAAAAACAACACTAATTTGTATTTTTCTATACTTCATTATTATTTGTTAATTTTGTATTGAACTAAGTATTTATATTCTTAGTTGATGAGCTACAGGTGAATTGTGGATGAATGATGGATATATTATAAATTAACTAAAGTTTTCAATAACGACTGAGCAGTGCATAATGAGATTAGACTGTATTCATGGAAGAGAAAAGTAAGGTAGATACTCATTTACTTCAAGGTAGAGATAATTTTGTTCTGCTTGAAAATAAGAGAGAGACAGAAGATGTTACAATGAAAACTTGGATTTAGATAATTATATAATAGTTTAGTGATTTTTAAGATCACATGAGTTTTAAACATTGTTACCAAGAAAAACAAATGAACTTCAGATATTAATCTTTGTTCGTAATTTGAAATAGTTAAATGTCGAATACGAAGAACTCAAGAATTTTACCTTATGGTAATTTGTGATGCAGAAATCAATTCAAAAGTATTTCTGTAATATGTGCAAGATACATATAAGATGTGAGAATTATTTGTCACATGAAGAGGCAAATCAGTACTTGTAAAACGCTATTTGGAATTGGTTGCGAAAGTAAACACCACGAATTATTTCTCGTCATTTCCAATGTTAATTTGCTTAATGCCTACGTTGGTCATTGACTTCAATATGTATTCAATAAACCATTTGATTTGTTACTTTCGAAATATGATGGATAGTTATTACACTACTTTAATTCTAAAACTTAGATTTAGAGATTTCGATATGTTATATAATAAACGTATAATAATGTTTCATATAATAAGCCCATATAAATTCACTAACCGAACTTAACCTAATATGTCTTTGTCTACATATGACAACTCAATTAAGAATAATTAGATTTTATTTAAAAGATCATATTTATTTCAATCAGAGAGCATTAGATTCAGTTAAACATAGAAGACATAACAATACAATTGTCTCAAGCATAGATCTGATGACCCAGAGACACAGTTCAAAAACTTGACCCGTTTTATCTCTGGTAGGAAGACATCAGAGCAATGAGACATCGCCAATATTCTTTCAGTTGTGTGATGGGCGGGATGCATAATTGAGGCGTCTATCGAGGCGTCTAATTGAGAGATCTAAGCCACAGAGTAAATACAGTCCTTATTCTCGTGATCTCTGTCTATAACTTTACTATCACTAGTTGTTGTTGGGTGGAACCTAAAGGTTTCTGGGCCTATCTGGGCGTGTATAAAAATAAATATATTAATCAAGACCTTATTGACTTTGTGGCTTAGATCTCTCTCTCTCTCACTACAAGTCTTAATTATTCTTGTATCAGACAATTTGTGTTGGCCTTCAAAACATGATACAAGGAATGTCTGACTTGATATACTTCTAGCTATTGTTTCATCTCCGAAACCTCCAGACATGATTAAACCACTCTTTGGGTCAGCAACTTTAATAATTCCCTGCACAATAAAGCTGCAATATCTTTTTCGTTCTCGTAAAGGGCAAGGAACTATTGTCAATTTTAAGGTAAGGGAAAAAAACAGTTTTCAATTACTCTTCTGACGATGCAGAACTCTTTCTTCATATGTGAGACTTCACTGAATGTTCCAGGTACTTGTCAAAGACGACATAAATTCTGCAGTAATTTCGTCCCAGTGCTTTAACAAGTTGTACACGCACGGGCATCTACAAGGTCTCCAAATGTAGTCGCACCTACAGGTTTTCCCAAGCACATTACTAAGGCCTGTTCATCGATGATCAGTGATGATGAATGAACGTTCTCTAGTTCCTTATCACAGTCGATGCTGTAAGACGAGACAAAGAAATTGATAAATGATGCCTTGTCATTTGATGTTATAAGATCGCCATTCACGTCTAGAGATAAAGGCACACTGTGAAGCTAGTATTTTAGGATGGAACGTAGATCAATTTTTTGTTCTTAGTTGAGAATTACAATCATTCTCTGAAACAATATTTTGCTCTTTGTAAAAGTGTTATTTTCAGTTATACTCTATGCTTTTTATGTAAGTCGCCGAATGTAAGTTTTTTTTAGAGTAGATGATATAGTGTACTAATCTTCTCACCTTTTAAAATACTTCTATCGTCTTTCAGTCTCTGGCATAGAATGCATTATGTCCTGACAATAGGGGTTCTATTTCGTGTTCTTTTTCCAGTTACGTTTCCCTCTCGAGGAGTAATATTTTGAGGTTTAAGTTTTGAAGAAAGTGTACATAATTTGTCCTCGGAGGTGAAGCTTGTCAAGAAGCTTTCGCGATACGCAAATGGAGGAATAAGATTTGAGTTCAAAATCTCTTGCAGACCAGAAATAGAACCGAAATTCAACACATCAAGCATTTTCTTTCTTTCAATACACGAAAATAGCAAGAATTCAATTCCTTCCATTTGATGCCTCCATAATAAATCGGATTTATCTTCTCCTTATAAGCAGAAAAACAAGTTAGAGCTGCAATTATATCAACAATCGAAAAGGCTCCGGTCTTTTGATAGCATTTTGTTCATGAGATATATTTTTGGTATGGGCTGGTAACGCTGGCAACCGATTTTTATTCATCCGTAGTACATTTCTTTTGTGTCAAACAATGTTTATGCCAAGTTTGGTGCTACTATGGCTAAAATAGTGGAAACAATTTGAAAAAAGATAATTTCATAGAAAGTAGGCTGGCAACACTGGCTAGTGGGTTGCTTGGCAACGTAGGCCCTCTTAATATTTTTGCATTGTGCTGAAAAATATTTAAGCCAAGTTCGGCGCAGCTTCGTCTAAATGAATGGAGTCAATTTAAAGAATCGATCTTTCAGAAAATAGGTTGGCAACACTGAAACACTGTACCAATCAAGACGGCTCCAGGGTCTTTGCGGTAGTGTAGCTAAGTCCTTTCGAATGACACCTCAAACATCTCTCTACACCTTACTGTTCATAAGGTAGATTTTTGGCATGGGCTGGCAACAATGATAACGGTAATCCTGAGGAGCGTAAACATCTGCAGTATGTTCTTATTGTGTCAAACAATGTTTATGCAAAGTTTGGTACTTCTATGACTAAAATTATGGAAACAATTTCAAAACAAAGATAATTTTATAGAAAATAGGCTGGTAACACTGATAAATGGATTGCTTCGCAACACAGGCGACCTCGGTGCTTTTGTCATGTGTAGGATGGTGTTTATACAATGTATGCCGTAGCTAGGCCTAACTGAATGCAAGCAATTTGAACAATTTAAACAATAATTAAAGTGCACTGGCAACAGTAAACCACTACAGCAATCAGTATGATTCCAGTGGCTCTGAGGTGGTTTGGTCAAGCTCTTTCCAACGACACCTCACGCATTTATGTACATTTTACTAACAAAACTTGTTCGAGGAGTTCTGCCAAGCAAATGATAACTTGTTTTTTCGGTTGTACCGGACATGTGGCCACCTTAGCCTTATAAGATTGATACGATAAGATAAAATGAATTTTATGGGCTTATAAGATTGAAGTACTGTAAATACTGAGTGGTATACAACAATTTGTTTGCCAAAGGTCATCGACGAATTGCGTAAAACAAACTCAAATCAGCGAATCATTCTTCATCACGACACTACCAGCTTCCACTCAGCACACACAACTGTTGATTTTCTGTCCAATAAAAATGTCGAATGTACCCTTTGTCCGTACTCACCCGATTTTTCACCTTATGACTTGTTTTCCCTCAAACATTAAAAGAAGATGCGTGGTAAGCGATGTGTCGCCTGAAGCAGCTGTTAACGCATACCGAACAGCCGTTTCAGAGGTATTAGACTCTGAGTTAAAAAAATGGTTTCAAAATTGGTTTGAGTGTATGCAAATATATATCTTAAATGCGAATATTTTGAAAAGCAATAAAACCATTTACTGACATTTATTTTTTTTTCATGTTGATTGCAGAAACTCTTCCAGCAGAAGTCGTACGTTAAAGGGGTGGGGCACATATTGACCCAGCCCCCACTCCCTCGATGAATATTTTTCTGGCATTTACGTAGACAGCCACAATGTTTCAGAAAATCCGCCTAGACAATGACAACTACACAAAAGGATCGACTTCATGAAGATCTCGTATATGTCCAACTATATTATCTTGAACCTTCGAAATACTTAATTTTGAATGGAGTAATATTTACTGCATAAGAAGTAATATTTGATAAGAAAAACTAGTATTTAACTACACACGTTTGTTCGTCTTCATTACTATTCCACTGGCTGCCAGTCCCCCATAATGAGACATGTTGGATTTGTTTATTACTTTCAACAAATATTTGAATGGCATAATAGTTGAGTCAAACTAGACCAAAAAATGGCCAAACTGCGGAAAAATTCCCAACAAGCTGAATTTTTGTGAGGACCTTCATATTGCCGTTATAAACAATGTCACAAAATTCCCCATCGATAGGACCCCTGCTAAATATTTTATACCTGACCAAAGGTCGAACACATTATTTTCGTATATCGTTTAAATTAATGGTTTTACAGCAAGAGCAAAATCTCGTCAATAGTACATTGGTACATACCAGTGGCCGACCATCCTGAGTGACGTTTTACTGTCATATCATCTAAATTCCAGGATGGTACCTTCAACTGGTACCCTTGATTAACTCCTTCCCGTATCCTTTCTCTTACCCTATCCGACCTGAGTCATAGATGCCTAAAGGCCATTAATATATTGAAACAGAACAGGTTATTAGTTAATCGATGGAAATGTATAGACAAGAAAATAAGAAAGGTAAACACCCTAAATTAGCATGAATGCACATTACACTTCTATAGTGTTCTTTTTTGCTTTATTTCAACTAGTGAAGTGTTTATATACTGCATATAATATATTAACAGATTATTCTTGTATTGGTATCAAACACGGCGTGAACCAAAGCTCCGAAAAGGCATTGAAAACTCAAATTCATAATAAGCCTTGGAGATTCTGGAGAAAAGGCTTCACTGTTCCAATCCGGACTGGAGTCGTCCATTTGAAGACCTTTGGTATAGATGTATCTGCATCATCAGGTTGCAGTTCCATCGATGGGGACTTTTGTAACATTGTTTAAAACGATAATATGAAGGTCCATACAAAAATTCAGTTTGTTGGAAATTTTTCAGCAGAACAATCCTAGTTTGACTGGACTATAAGTCAATGGATTCGTATTCGTCAGTAGGAATGGAATTCAATTTTCACAGTTCATCATGTTTCATTATGTATTAACCTACTCGTGGTAGAGGGTATCACGCTTGCCAAAGGCGCTCTTTGTGGCTGGCTTTGGAAGCGATAATAAGTCACTTTCTATTGACTTGTGTTTTAATTGAAAGAATACTTGACTTGCGACCTTTGCACCTAATGCGGTTTTCAGATTTCTTCTACATACTTTTTTTAACAGTTATCTTAGTGGTATGTCAAAAAACTAGTAAATTTCGATTTTGAATTCAGAAATCATAAAAAATATTTATTCTGTTTGTAATTCTCTAATACGGTTGTAGAACACAATTGGATCACATCCTATAGATCATAGGCCTATACGTAGGCCAAACACCATGCGGACTTTGAGCTAGAGTTATTATTATTATTTTTGCTGGCCACCTGTGTTGTTCTGTGATTATCATGTACCAACAAAATGACGAATTGACCTAGCAACACACTTACGATATTGAATTGGCTGAAAATCTTCTGAGGGTGAATCGTTTAAGTTTTCACGATGACAAAAAACTTTTAATTTGATCAAGATTAAATTAGGAATCTGAACTTTTTGGAAAATAGCCCATTACGAAGACAATTTTTCATTAACTTTTATACCCTATGAAGAGTACTCGCCGAGAGGCGTCATTCTTTCATACTATGAGATGATTTAGCTATGGCTTCCTGTCTTTTGCAACCAAATCACTTTTTGTTTGAGAAACTTGGCTGGCTAGAAAGTAACGAAAATATTGCATGTAAGAGGAACTAAAGTGTAAAACAGTAAGAAAATGCTAATTTACATTTTAATTTATATTTACACGTATTTTTATATTCATATAAATGTTTAAGAATACACCGCTTTGCTTTGGAAAAAAAACGTTGTGTAAGTTTCATTACTATGCACTTCCGTACTTTATTCATTCCATTGAGACATTCTTAGAAATAAACAATGTAGACCTACAAAGTATTTCACATTACAAATTGTACTCTTCAAAATTATTACTATTATTATTTGGTATGAAAAATATATTTTGGAAAATCTTTTATATTTTGTTTTCCTGTATCTGCGCCTTGTGGTCTATCAGAAATACAATCGAATAAGTTTTATTACTTTCTACCGAAAATACTTTTAGGGAGAACTTTGCCCTGCACTGCAGGCAGCAGTGATAATTTTTTCCTACCTTTTCCACTTGAATTTGCGCTGACTCGGAGTAATTTATAAAATATTATTACTACAAGTCTAACTCCTGTTGTTCTAATCCAGTGTGCTTTAGATCTGCCATCACTTTACATGTATGATCAGTAGATGGCAAAGCAGAGCTGTCTCGGATTCTTAGAACGGAAGCAATAAATATTAGCAAGAATATTGAAAGTTTGAAACCTAGTAGACAACCCTCTTTTACCTTCACCACCAGTTCAATTTTAAGTCAACATTTGAACATATCATAACGAATTTCAACACTTAATAAGAACTCTTAGCATTGAAAAAACAACACGTTTATGTCAGATGAAATACCATTTAGGCTCGATAGCACACTCGCTCGGGATTTCTATTTTTGTAAGGGGCATGTGACAATTAAAGCGGTGCCTCTGTAACAACTATAATAAAATAAATATTCTCTGTAAGGTTAACAGGATATTCTCTCATGTAGGATATTTGTACAGATTCAGGTATATGTTGATGGTCATTCTTGTACACGACTACCAATAACATACTCAAGTATGGCATGTGTCCTCCTAACATTCTGTTCCTTAAATGAGGAACCAAGTTGTCATTTTCGAGAGAAAATGTAGATGAAACTCTGAAGAAAAGCTGAAGAACTATAAAGAAAATTGGATTCACTTTGTTCATAATAGACAGTGCGTATTCAATCTAGTAGCATGCATCTATTACAAAATGATTTAAGTTATTTGGAAATGAACGAAGTGCAAAAATGTGTTGATTCCCATACTTTTTTTTTCCTTCAAGAGATCTTTTGTTAGGAAAGTATTGACATCCTTATCAATATTAAAAACTGATTGTTGTTGTATTGTTAGTTGCGAAAATGTTCCTTGCCTGTCTCATTGGAATCAATGAAAATTGGAAGACAACTTGGATCAGAATTTTAAAGAAAACAAGAACGATTACTCTTTCTAACTAGCAGAAGGTTAATGACTGATATAAATGTTAATCCAATACCAGTAGTGGTGTGACCAAGTAGAGCATCTGATCATATATGTTGAGCTTCACATCCTGCGTACAATATTCACCTGATTGTATAGCAGTTTTGAAAATTCAATGATTGATTTATGAATTCCTAGAGCTCGCTTTCTAAATAAATGCATATGTTTCATACAACTAACTTCTTTTAAGAACAAATGATCCATATATGTAGATAGAATTCTGGTAGTTTTATAGTAATACAAGTAGTAATATTGTACCATATAGTTTTAAGACACATCCATTGATTCCATGACCAAAGAAAAAGCATTCATTATTCCATCATTAATCCCAAGAGTTTTCAAATAGGAAGATATTTCCATTTTAGCTGTTACAGATTCAATTGCATACATAACCTCCAAACTCCTTTCACAGAGACTAATTTACCTCTTATAGGTAAACAGTCTTTAATGTTGAAAAAAAAGAGTAAGGCGTTCAGGACAATTAAGAATCAACTGAAACAATCAAAGCAAAAATCATTAAAAATAGGTAATTCGAATATGAAATCGTTGCCGAATTCTTATTACACATATCAGTTGTGATATTTCTGGAATTCGCCTTCAAAATAGTAGATTTAGCCAGCTAGTGTTTGCAATAAGCTTAATTCTTAAAACCAAAAGACGCAGTCAATATATTTCTGTTTTAATACTTTTTAATAATCTCCTTAAATACCAGACGATAATATGCACAAGAGAGAAATTAACACAGAAAAATGGACAGCCACCGTGAACGGGACTCGAATCCCGATCTCCCAGTCGTCGATTGAGTTTACTGTCTATTGCAGCACGACATGGTAATTCTTTGTGTATATAGCATGTTACTCACATTTCGCAACTCTTCCAGCTACTAATGAGGCCCAGGCACTCCATTACAGGTAGACATTTTTCAGTCCTATAGGAAATTTCTGACGAATATATCAACTTCAAGGAACTTCTCGTCTATTTGCTTTGAACTAGTTTTGCATAGGTCAAAGTGAAACTAATCTATTTTATAATGAACTGGAAATTTTATGTCATCAGGTCGCTCCTTTAGTCTCAAGCTTTCAGTCAAAATAATACTAAAAAAAAATCAAAATTTCGCGACTTCTCGTAATATGAAGCAATTGCTTCGATTTCTTGGTTTAATGAACTTTTGTCTGTCTTTCGTTTCTCGTAATTCGGAACTAGCCCATTCCCTTTGCGAGCTAACACCAAAACCTGCCAGATTTAAATACAGCCTGTCCACCAACACAGTTTTGAGAACCGTGGAAACACCTTACTTCATTGTAACACCTCGCTCATGTAGACGAATACGCACGCATTCGTTTATAATGTGATGCTTCTCGTGAAACATTGGCGCTATCTATCTTACAATAGGTCATTTCCCAGTGATGTTTCCTTGCATGTATATTTCCCAAAAAAATCTCTATAAAAGAATGCAAAAAGATATCATTGAATTGGAACTCATTAGTTTTTGCCTTGAAAATATCTTCCTACATCCTATTAGGTTGTAAATTCACGCTTTTCATCGACAACAAGACCCTTAGCTTTCTTGCTGTTTACAATACTCTGTGCCATACGCACACACAGTGAACGGCGCATGGAGAATGTGGAGGTAGTGCTCCACTTATTCTGGACATACGGTACGAAATGAGGTGGGGTGGTCAGTCCCACGATCGACAGCCTTTATTCCCAAGGTGTTCAGGAGTACCAAGGACACTCTGGTACTCAGTTTGAGGCGCTGAGTTCACCTCAGAGCGCTAGGCATGGGAACAATGAGAGAAAATTCTCCAGCGTCCTGACCAGGATTTGAACCCGCTCCGCCCGATTCGCAGTCAGTCGAGCTACCGTCTGAGCCATGGATACAACGTTAATTTTAACTGCATTCGTTTTCACTTTGTGCTTTTTTTAATACTATTTTTAAACTTAAATTGCTTTTGCTTAGAGTGAATTATTAAAACTAAAATCTAACTGCTATGCTTAACAGTCCCCGCTTACCTTATTTTACATTTATGATAGATAGGTAGTAAAGCAGAGCTGGCTCATATTCTTCGACCGGAAACAATAGCCATTACAAGGATTATTAAACGTTTAAGCAGAGTGGAGAACTCTCTTTTTTATTTTTTACCATCTTAATTCTGAATGATCATTTGAACACATGCTAGCGAAATTCAACATTCGAAAAGAACTTTCAACATTGAAATAGCAGGGCTGTCTTATATGACGAAATACCATTGTAGCTCTTTCACTATTTAAGAGAAATCGTTTTTTTTTTTTTTAATTTTTGGAAGGCATTCAGGGCAATTGAAGTCCTGCCTCTGTGACAACCCCAATGAAATAAATCTCAGTAATGTCAACAGGTCTATTCTAACATGCACTATTTTTGCACACTTCCACCTATTTATAGGTGGTCATTCTTGCACGTGTCTGCCAATAAAAAGTACTCAATTAGGTATGAAACGTGTCCTTAACAACATTGTATTCTCTAAATGGAGAGCAGAGTTGTCTTTTTTCGATAGAAAGTGTGGATGAAGCTCTCAAGAAATTCTGATGAGTCATTAATATTGGATTTACTTTCGTTATAACAGCGAGTATATTCTTAACCTAGCTACAAGTATCTCTCACAAGATAATTGAAGTTATTTGAAGATGAAAGAATGTGTACAAATGCGTTGCTTAATATCTTTTTAAAGAAGTCTTTGCTCTGAGCAATATTGACATCCATACTCATTATTAACAAATGATTGTTATTGTACTGAGATAGGTATGTCCGAAGATATGTCCATGCTTATCTAATTAAAATCAACGTAAATTAATCTAAAACATAGATTAGAATATTAAATAAGAAGTTAATGAATACTTTTTCAAATATAAGTGTGTAATTAATTTGCAGAAGATTTTTGGCCAAGATATATGTTTCTCCAACACCTGTAGCAGTTTGACCAAGTAGAATATCTGATCACACATATTGAGCTTTACGGCCTGCGTACAGAAATGCAATAACTCATCCGAAGGCATAGCCATTTTGAGAATTCAATGAGTTTATTTAGAAATTCCTGGAACTTACTTATTAAATTAACAATATTTCTGATTTTACAGCAAATCAATTGCGGCTGATTTTCAAGAACGTATTGGATAAATTAGCATAAATATTGAACACCAATTTGTAAAAAAAAAAAGAAAAAAAACGATAATTAATGAATAAGAACAACTGATCCATATATGTAGATGCATTGCAGTGACCTATATTTTTAACACCCATCATTTATGTACACGTAAATAGACAAGTGTTTTACTGCACCATTAATTTTAAGAGTTTTTATGCATGTTTTCATTTTAATTTCTTACAGATTCAAGGGCATACTTAACCTCCAAAACACCTTCCATTATGCCTAATTTATCTTTTATATGTAAAAAGTCTTTGATTTTAGAAAAACTTATCATTCAGAGCGTTTAGGAATAAATTGAAACAATAAAAATAAAACCTGTTAAAACTAGATAATAAGGTAAAGACACCAGTTCTCGGCATGTTAAGGTGGAGTTTGCAAAAAGTGCTTTTTATAGATCTATGTGTAAGAAACAACCCTACTTTTTCTACTTCATTAGCAACTTCAGGTCTCGTGCTATAATGTAACAGCATAAATCTATTTCGCAATTCATATTATAGTGCTAAAATTACGTTTTTTACAACCCTAACTACGCTCCAGTAGTCGTCACCCTAAATTCTGCTTTACCCTATAGTCGTGACACCAAAGCACCAGTAGTCGTCATCCACCGTACAACAAATATTCATTTGGGAAAAATTATGGTATCCTCTTTTACATCTTCACTGGATCTTATCCTGGCAATATAAAGCGTGCTTGAAAGCAAAGGGGCACAGAGGGTCCTCAGAAATTCCTCTAAAAAAACCTTAGTTGACTACCGATAGAATATGTAGGAAGTTCAATTTTTAATTTTACTGACGGCTACTTCAAAGAGTGAGGCTGTAACCATGAAATTTGTATAAATTTAACATCATATTATATTAAATTTATCACTTTCTGGAGCAAAAATTTAAATAGCAATTTTTCACCTGTAATCGTCACCCGTGACAAGCATTGGTGCAAAATATTTTTGACTTTCACCAGTAGTCGTCACCCCTCCCCCCACAAAGCTGAGAAAGTGGCAATCAAGGCACACAATCTTATAATCGGATAAATAATTTGATCATTAAAAGGCATGTTATACACATGTAAACATCAGGTACTTATACGTAAAACTGCAATGCTTTTTTTTTATAATGTCCACTTGCTTAAAACTTTTTAGTAACAAAACCATGCAAATAGCAGAAAACACGAACTTGCCGCGTAAACACAAGACATTTCTACTAAACGAAGTGACGCAATAAGCATATTAATGGTGTCTGTTACGTACCAAATTATGACTGCTAACTTGCTCTCTTTTTGTCACCAAACGAAGAAAGTTTTTTTTAATTTTATTTTTACATGTTTAATAAAAACATGACGACCACTGGAGCAGTGACGAGAACTAGTAACTTTACCTTACTTAATTCAAATATGAAACTGTACCAAAGTTTTTATTCTACCAGATAATTGTTTCATACCATTTGTCAAAACATTTCTGTCTTTCATACCTTTCAATATCGTAAATATGAATAGATATAATGTATGAGATAGATCTTCTCGTTGTTGTTAATATGAATTAGTTATCTTTTCCATTAGTTGGAACCTCAAGAGACAATGAAAACATGAATTTATTAGACTAGTTGCTTCACACCAAGACAGCTTATAAACACGTGCGGTTTGGTAAAAGCTGAATTAGAGCAATAGTATTACTTGAAATATCAGTTCTAAAAGTTTTTTGCTTGGCTATTGCGTCACAGGGCTTTGAATTTGAAAGGTGAAACTAACATTCTATCTATTGAAAATACACAATTAAAATTTAAAATACTAGTTATCATTTAAAATGGGTTCACTGAGATCTCCCTGCAGATTTTCCCAAGATATAGAACGTAATTCACAATATATTTAATATAGCCTACATCATAAAGAGACCTCTACATGAATAATTTCACTATTGCTCAAGATAGTGATAAGAAGTTAAAAAATATCCCCAGAATATTTAAAATATTTTAAGTGAAAATGAGTAATTGTTGTTCCACGGTAGAAGCAAAATGCATGTTGAAGTAAACAACCAACACAAAAAAATTAATTCACATCTCTTAAAATGTGATAAAAATCATGGATGGTCTTCCCGGATATGGTAAAGATCTGACCTTTTCTAACCAGCAAAATTAAAAATGATTCAAGAGACTAATTTACGTAAGAAGTACTCCAATATAGCCTAACCTCAAACAATATCACCGATTGAATGATTTGTGGAAGTATTTAAAGTCCAGCCATAATGTGTGTAGGATTTTGTACACTGTTATCTACGAAGGTGGAAATTAGGGAATCCAGTGGTCAGTTTCATCTCAGTGATGAGAAAGTGGAATCAAAGGATACGAAAACTAAATCCAAGAGGAAAACTGATGATATTAAGGAGACTAGATGAAAGAAATGTTGAGAAAATCTATCTTCAAACTCCCTATTTCCTAGTACTTGTTCACCACAGTTTTTAAAAGCAGCTATTCAATTAATTTAACCAAAGCAAAGAACATACACATATTACTAAACAATATTTCAAAAAATGAGTCTGAAAGAGAATGGAATAATTCAAACTGCTACGAGAATGACAAATGAAAGTAGTACTGGGAAGGTAGAATGAAGAAACATTTTTGTATATAATAACTTAAGAAATAGAAACGGGTAAAATAATAGTTAATGCTGTATTTGCATAATGAAGAAGCCTATTCGAAACATTGTGAAGGAACCTGACAACTAGAATTCGTAGAAAGGAAATCCTACACTAAGGCAGAAAGATAGAATAAACAGAGAAAGTTAATTATATTATAGGACCTGTCATTATCTTTATTACATTTTTGATAATAATATATTAAATCATTAATATTGGAAGATTAATTCCGAAATTAATTATCAAAGAAATAAATCTTCTGAACAATTCTTCCTAAATTTGAATTACAGACATCCAAGTTTTTTAAGCATTAGATGTATGAATTAAATTATAATAAATAGAAATTTATTTTCTGTAACTTATTTCCATATTGACTGAACTTTAAAATTGTGCATATTTTATATTGGATTTTGTCAAAAGTAGTCGTTTTTAAATCATCAAATGATGAATGTATGAACCATTACTTCAAATATAATTTCTCCTAGAAACATTGATTGTAAATTTCAGTTTTCATTATTGCAATAAAAGTTACTTTTAACATTGTATGTGGAAAATTGTTAGCTTATATTATTGCAAGTATCTGTGTGAAAATGGAAGAAAGTAAATTATTGATTACTAGTTTTGATTTTAATTTTTATTTAATGCTTTTTGGCATCTTTCCCTCAGGTCGCGATGGGTTAGGTAGAGGATGGGAAAGGTATCTTCCAATGCCTTTCTTAAGGTACCATCCCGGTATTCGCCTGCTGAAACTTAGGGAAAACCTGGGAAATCTTTGATTATTGATAACTTTTAAGAGATTCATGGACCACGAGTAAATATATAGTGTTGAAAATTAAAAAAAAATGAATAAAATATTGAGAGAAGTATTAAATACTAGGATGAGAACGTTTATTGGCTGAAAGAGGGGGACAACATTTAAGTAATATTTATTTCATTAAGTTAGGTGATTTTATTATTATTTAAAGTAGGAATTCTCAAAATTTTCGGACCAGTAAATAGACAATGTACATACGCGTGGACAATCAAATGCAGAGTCTGGATCCATTGGAATTCCTAACGTATCGCGGTGTACTTTTATCTATAGTGTGTAACGAATTTGTGATACTTGCGTTGCAGCGAATTGATTTAGTTGCATTAAAACACACTTTATTTTCTATAATACAATCTTAAATAATTTGAAAATATTAAAGTGAAACCAAGTTTCTATCGTCCGGCATATTCCTATTAGTTATCGTAGAGTTCATTGTAACTTTTTGGCCATATTGTGGATTCGTGATTTGAAATGATCAATAAAGACGAGTAACTAGCACATATTCTTTTGTTTTTCTACTCCTCTCAACGTTGCAAGGGAGATATCTGCTCATCTGATATATTTACTGATCTTTTTGCAGCAAAAGAGAATCACGAGGACTCAATCCTAGAGCTGGATAGATTTCCACGACGAACATATTTACATTCTCACGGTAAGGTGTACTAGAACAGTAGTGATACTGGCAACACTGCGCCCGAATCGGCAACTCTCCTGCCGCCTCATTAAGAATGGAAGTGGCTGAATCACTTCCGGACACTCAGTGCCAATTTGACCACCATACTTTGACTACGCGTTTGTCGAGAAGTGTGTTTGTTAGGTGCGTTACGATATTGGACCGTGAAAATTTGGCCATCAATCTTTTCTGAAACTTGTCGAATCGGCTACTGTTACTCAGGGTGGTACTCAAAAATTCACGATTCAACACCGGGTAAGATACCTGGCTCACCCTGAAGACACTCGAGAAAATCACGCTCTAAGAATAGGATTACGAACGAACGTGGAATATACAAACTTTATACCAAACGGGCGTTCTTCAGACAGTAATACGTATGACTGGGAAGAACGAACTGGACATACTAGCGATACAGAAAGTCCGATGGGAGGGCGAACATATCATTCGACAGGGCAAATACACTTCCTAGCATGGGAGAACTCAATCACATGAGTTTGGTACAGGATTCTTAATTAAGAACACTATCGTTTCAGCAGTCCAGAATAGAGTTTGTGAACGAAGGACTATCCTGGACTATCGAAGATAGTTTTAGAACTACTAAAGGCAGATCAAGGCTTCATCTCCGGACATACATATGGACATCTCCGGAAAGCAAAGCACACAACCACATCGATCATATATTACTAGATAGACGAGGACATACTAACATAAATACATACTGGGCGTTAGAGGATACAGGGGAGCGAAAGATGAGACAGACCATCAGTTAGTGATCACAAAAGTCAGGGGAAACTTGTGCATCCCAAACATGGAGAGCAAAGGATCAAAACAACGGAATTTTGAAGTAAAACTATTAGATAATCCGGGTGTAAAGGCAGATTACCATACAGAAATCTCTAATATGTTCGAAATTTTAGCTGACCTGAGGAATAATGGAGATGCCATTAGTAATAGTAATGAAATTGATGTAAGAGGAAATTCGTGACACTATAAAGAGAGCACCAAAAGAACGTGTAGGCGAAAAGGAACGGCAGGAAAATAAGCCTTAGTTTGATGAAGAATGCATCAAGATTCATAAGAACGAAAACAAGCAAGGCAACGATGGATAAATAATAAAAACGAAGGAAATGCAAACCACTACAGTAACGGGAAACGCAACGCCACACTCGGATTTAGAAACATAAAGCGAAGATATATGAAGCAGAAAATTTGGGAGATAGAGGAAAACGGTGAGACAAATTACATACGAAATCTATAGAAAGGGGTAAGTAAACTCGTTAAGAAAAGGTTACCAGCAAAGGCTCGGGATGATTAGAAATGAACATGGAGATTTTCAGGTGGATCCGAAAAAAAATCTCAATGTATGGAAATGCTATATCGACAAACTTCTTAATGTAATGGAGAACATACCACAGAACCGTCGATACTCGAACCTAGCGAGATTAAGGTCGAAATTTCGATAAAAAAATCAAATTACCAGGAATTGACAACATCCCAGTTAAACTAATTAAAGCGGGAGGAACAGTACTAGTCAGGGAATTACATAAATTGATAAGTGTTGAAAAGAGAAAGGAGGAGCTTTCAAAGAAATGGAAAACCTGAGTAATAGTTCAGACTTACAAAATAAAAAGCGATAAATCTGACCGTAATAATTACTGCAGAATTTCATTACTCCCAACATACTGCAAAGTGTTCAGTAGTATCCTGCTAACACGCGTAAGTATATAAGCAGATGAAATAATTAGAGATAACCAATGTTGATTTAGAAAAAAATAGATCTACGTTGGATCAGATTTTTGTCTTGAGACAAATATTAGAGAAGCAGGAATACATTGGGACGGTTCACCAGTTTCTTATAGATTTTAAGAAGCCATATGACTACATCCTGATATATCCTGATAAAACTATACTATATCCTGATATAATTTGGAATTAAAAAAATATGTTTAGCTAGTAAGGATGTGTCTCAACGATCCCATAACCAGATTGTGGGGATGTAATAATATATCAGACAGTTTCGAGTTTCGCAGCGAATTGAAACTGGGTGATGCCTTTTAACACCTACTGCTTAACTTTGAGTTAGAATATCGATTCTAAAAATAAAAGAGGACAAAAAGGGACTAACATTAAATAGCTTAAACCAACTGTTCGTATAGACTGATGATGTAGCTTTAATAGGGAATGATGTAGATGCACTACAAACTAACCTTGATGTCTTAGTAGAAGCTTGCGATGAGATAGTTCTACAGGTGAACGTACAGAAAACCAAATACATGATTACAAGCCGAAACATAGGGAATGAAGGAAATAGATACATAAGAATTGAGAATGAGGACAGAAAGAAAGTAAATAAATTTAAATATTAGGCAGCATATATAACTAGCAAAAGCCAGGCCACGGAAGACATAAAAAGTTGCTTAGTATCGATCAACGCATGTTTCTGTTCAGTCCAGAAAATCATAACCTCAGGATTAATATCAATAAAGTTGAAATTAAAAATATACGGAACAGTTATTCTGCCGGAAGTATTTTACGATTGCCAAAGTTGGAGTACGACTCTAGCAGTTGAACATAAATTACGTGTGATTGTGAATAAGGTTTTGAGAAAGATTACCATCCGAAACGGGATGACATAACGGACAATGGAGGAGACTGCATAATGAATTACTTTACATACTTATGATTCAGTCGACATTATAAGAATAATGAAATCACGAAGTCTAAGACAGACAGGACATGTAGCTCGGATGGGGGGAACTAAGATTATATTCTATCTTGGTTGGAAAGCCGGAGGGAAAGAGACAGTTGGGAAGACAGCGACATCATTGTGATGACAATATTCGAAGAGATCTTCGAGAGATAGATGTTCAAGGTAAAAGCTGGCTTGATGAGGCCTAGAATAGAATCCAATTATAAATGTTTGTTACTGCAGGAATGAACTTGCAAGTTCCGTAAGCCATAGAATTAGTTTGTTATTTAATATAAATATTTATATACATTATTTAAAATGGTAAAACAGGCAGGGAAAAAGACACTTACATCGTAGATTCTTGAGGCAGCTGTACAATAACAAAACAAACACAATAGAAAAGCAGTACGTTTGGCAAAAGCGTTTTCAACTGGTAGGAGAGAAAATGGGACAGAGCGGACGGGTGTGGGACTGGTATTAAGGAAACGTCATATTGGCAAACATATTTATATTTCATATTTTCATTTTAAATTCAATTTGATAATATTTTGCACTAGATGAAAAGCAAACCAAAGTATTTCTTGAAACTGTGATCTTTATAAAAAATGTACTGTTCCGTAAAAGCGAGTCATCTGGCAACACTAGCCATCACTGAACGTATTTTATATTCTGAAGCTCTGTTTCCTGCCCGTGTAAACATTTCAATGCTAATTTTATTTACTTTCATTTTGATACAATCTAGAAAATATATTGGGGAAACCTGGACCAGTTGGCAAGCGGATTAGTTAAACCAGTCCCCATACAATTTTAATTGCAAGGTTGGCAATTGTGAACATTTCAACGTTGAAAAATCAATACTAGACCTAGCAATTGAAAAATTTAATAAAAGAGTAATATACACATATTCAACAATTTAATAACAATAATTGTTTCGAATGACTTCAAATAAGGTTTTGGTGTCATTTCAGGCAAATCTAGTGTTTTCAAAAACCAGGGGACACAGGGAGTGATACTTGAGAGCTTTTGGAACCGAGAATTGTGTGCCCCTAAACCGATTGTAATTGTAACGACATGGGTTTGTGACTATGAATTTGAATGTAATTATATAGCCTTTAGAT
Organism: Lepisma saccharinum; assembly: GCA_022664845.1. Lineage (NCBI taxonomy): Eukaryota > Metazoa > Arthropoda > Insecta > Zygentoma > Lepismatidae > Lepisma > Lepisma saccharinum. The sequence goes on along the minus strand of JAGDQP010014521.1, from coordinate 3,117 downwards.
GGCTTAGAAGGGAAGAAAGAGGTGTTGGAAAGAAGTCGGCCAGGACATATTCTGCCGTGACTCAGGAAAACCCCAGGAAAACTTCAATCAGGTTGACCGGCGGCTAAGCCAACACTGTGATAACTGAGTTGCAACCCCGCGGTTATATTTCTATGGTTAGAAGTTAACAGATGCCCATATTTCGCTCCATGATTGCTGTGTATAAGGTTGTATGTATGCACTTTTTAGCAACTTTACGGTACGACTTTTTAACTAACCTGTGCAGTGGTGCTGGATCCACCAGAATTATTGAAAATTTTAGGATTTAGGGATCAATAATAATAATAATAACCTCCGATATTGTTATAACCTTATATAAAATTAATACCTGACATAAGTGAAGAATCTAATGTGAAACTGAATTTTCAAGTATTATACTTCCGAATAGGAAATATTTAATCAGAAACAGATATATGATTGATTTTAAAATTAAAAAAGTCCTCAAAATTTCCTAGTATCTTTCTTCATCTAACAAAGAAAAATTAGTGTGATTTCCTATAAATGTTATGTCTCACTCAAACGGCTCTCCAGAAATTTTATCTACAATGTAATGAGGAAATTTAAATTAAATCATGCCTAGTTCTTTCTTAAATTTTGATCGATAAGAGTCATTATTAGCAAGATAAATGATCATTAGGATGAAATTTTCCGTTACCTTTTAAGCGCAAAAGATCTCCAAAACAAGAATGGAGATTTATGTAGGTTCAATCTTTAAGAAAATATACCTAAAATGATGAAAACCATTTGCATTATGGAACTTCCTTAATGTCGATGGTACTTTGGAGATATCTTGTATATAACATATATTATAGATACGAAGTATCTTCACAGTACCATCCATATGTTTCTTTTACTAGTCATTGTCAACTACTCGCGGGCTCCAAGCAAATGAAAAAACACTTTTGAAGATCTATCTCATGCAGAAGACAAATATTACAAAAAGGTCACAAACTAATATACGGTACAGAGTAGTCAATCAATATTGTTCTGGATATAATATAATAGCAAATGTTTCTGTTTGTCACTAAACATAAGTTATTATAAGCGTACATGAACATCGAATTGTACGTTCCCACGAGATAAAGATTCTATAATATAAATGTTTAATTTGGTTAAACGTTATCTTTATAGAATTCGAAATCAAATTATCACCATCTTAAAGAACAAAAGCAATTGTTCTATTTTTGTTTTTTAAAAACGAAACGAAAATATTTTGATGCTGCTTACGACTCTGAAACGTTCCATCCAATGGAGCTGAACATCTTTATTCTTTTTCCACATTCACCGAAGATTTAGTTGTCGATGATGAAGCAGAGCAAGACGTCACATCACATCACAGCACCATTATTATTGTATATAGAAAACGTCAATGTTGGTTTTCTGTAAGCTAAAAATAAATAAAAAGCTTCACAGTATACGAAAACAAAGTCATTTTGATTATTATAAAGCATACAGGTGTTAAAGAAAGAACATAAGAGTGTGCATTTAAAGGAAAGCAATTAAACGAAATGAATACTTAAAACTTAGGGTAGATTCTATATCAAGGTACTGAAATGCGTACAGCGATATTAGCGTGCATTCTTTATATGGAGAAACTAACAACATGAAAGGAAAACTGTTAGCTTTAGTCTGTCCGGATTAAAAATGGAGTGGATGAATCTGATCCCAAATCTTGCCACGTGAAATCTTAACAAGTAAAAAGCTAAACCAATAGACGGGACATGCATTGGTTTCCAGAGTCAACAGGTTAAACACTTTGAAGAAATAGAATTCCACAAACCCAAATACCAAATGTTTCTGCCTATCTGTTTCGAATACAAAAGAGGGTACAATATTCTCTTGCATCCGTTAACATGAGAAGCAATAGGAAATTTTAAAGAGATTTCACAAGACGCAAAAAAAATATCGCTTCTAAAATGCGTAACATTTGCTATTTATACTGTATATTGATAAATAGTAGTAAAACTATATATGCAATAAATAAAATTAATAAAAAGAAGTTTAAACAAAAAAATATGAAAAGTCCACATTAACATAAAGTCTCACTGTGCCCATTAAGGACTCTGTCATAATATTAATCAAAGTATGTCACGTTACGCTCGAAAAATGGCTAATATTGTAAACTGAAAACCCTTTAACATTTTCTCCTAGTTTATCCATTACGCACAAAGAGAGAAATTTAAATTATTTTTTTTCTTTCGCATTATGTATGAGTAAATAGATTGAACGTGTAATATATAACATTTATTTGGTCGTTACGTAACTATTTGCAGAATTATATTCCTGTTTCTTTTCTAAAAAAAATCACAAGGTGTATTGTATTACGTTGCCTGATACACAATTCCTAAATATTACGTTATTTTATCCCAATTAACGGTACCAACTCTTCCTGTTCTGGTAATTACGGTCACACAATAAGGATCAGCACCACAGAAGCACATTAATCTTTTTTAAAGTTTCCCTCAGTTTCATCAGGCAGAATCCGGACCAGTATGTAAACAGAAAACCTGCTCACAACACCCAGAAGCGACATTATTCAGGCATAAGATCTGCTTGGAACATAGCAACCTGTCTGACTCTAATGTAAGTCAGCGAAATAATAACGCTTACTGAACACATTTTTCAGAGTAGACATAATTTACAGAGGCTCTCTTCAGACTACATGATAAGAACACTAAAAGCAACTTCAAAGAAAAAGCATAGTACAATTAAATGGATAAAATACATAATTTAATCCTATTTCAGTAGAAGTAGTGTGGAAAACGCATCAAATGCCAAGAATGCTCTACAGTGGTAGATAATGTGACGAAGCTAGAAATGATTTCCTTTTTTTTTCTTTATGGATATCATTCAAGCTCAAACGCAAAAGCAGTTATTGCTTTTGCTACTGAGTTTTGATATTAACATATTATTCGTGTAAAATCAACTGTTTGTTGTTTAATTGGAAATCGAAAATTTCTTACAGAAGAGAACAAGATAGAATATTATCTATGAGAAGTTAGATAAAAAAGGCACTCTATTTTTGATGATGTAATTTTGTAATAGGTGATACCGACCAAAGCCCGAACACCTACTTAA
>JAGDQP010014520.1:14132-44956 GCA_022664845.1 Lepisma saccharinum | reverse complement strand
TTTCAACTATTAAGGTGAATTCAACTCTCAATCTTACAGTGAAACCGGATTTGGAAGACAAGCAAAACTGCTGTCAATATTCCGATGCGGTGTTTGTTAGTGAGGCTACAGAATAAATAATACCTGAAGAGATGGTCAAGAAGTCAACTACCGTAGATCGGGGCTAACTTTGTCCAGTAAACAGAGCTTAACTTGGTGTAATATAAAAAAGTATCTGTTTTTGCAAATAACATGCTACGACCGATTATTGTCCTAGTTAAGTGAGAAGAGAAAATTGAAGAAAAGGGAGAGAAGAGAGAACAAGTGAATAGTTCACAGAGAGAAATGAGGACTTGCATCTCAAGTGCGCCCTTGCTTCAGTCCATGACGGGGGTCGCCACCGTAGTACCATATGTTAGCGTTCTAAAGGATAAAGAACTGTGCCAAAACATTCTCCGGTATGGGGTCGCTGGCAGGGGTTTGTTTCATCTCAGGTCATGTTTTTATTCTTTTATGGAAGAACTCTCAGATTAGTATTGACATGCAGGTTATTACTCAGCCATGTAGTTGATTAACGTCTATTTGTGGGGTTTAGAAGCAAAAGGTGCAATCTACACTCCATAAAATTTTACGGGAGAGCCAAAAAAAAATTCATGGTGGTAAACATAATAGTATATGGGTACTTTTTTCCTGTGGTTCCTAAGCAAAAAAAAAAACCTATAAAATACGCAAATAATTAGGATTTTACTTTCATTAGACACTTAATGTACACAATTCCATCAAAATTTCTGTTTACCAATAAATGGAGATTGCAGCTTTTGCTTCTAAGCCCCACATTTGCAGCTGTAATACATCCAGTGGGTTTCTAATTTCCTTATACAATTTTACTTCATCTACATATAGTATATTAGACACTACCAATATTTAACTTTAATTGGTAGATCATGTATGTACTTAATAAAAAAAACAAAGGTCTTAAATTAGAACCTTGGGGTACTCCTTAATGAAGATTATATTTCAAATGTATTGACTTTTTTAACGCAACATACATGATCTACCAATAACCTAACATACAGCGGAGGTATCTTCTACTATTAAGATAAGATAAAAAAAAACTCAATAGCTGGGAAGAAAATCTAAATTTTAATAGTTTCTCTAATAATATACAATCTGTAAACTATTTGGAGTGGAAAAGAAATTTGCCGATATCCCCGCTGTCTGGAAAGTAAACTGGACAAAGTGGCTAATTTTCTCATCTAATCGCCATGTACTACAAGTTGTCAGCATAACTGAACGTTCCAGTGTTCTTTCTGGAGAATTCTTCTGGCTTCCTACGCACCCTATCTTGCAGCTTTTATCCTTTTTGCATTCAGCTAATGGTTCACTCACTTTCAATTGACCTGAAATAATAAAAAGAGCGAATTATACCACCAAGGCACGCACCCATATGGACACATAAAGACTCTGCGTATCAATAAACCGACATGATAAGGAACCAACAAATTCTAACAAATACTTAAATATATGTTATTAGCTCTAGGAAATGTCATGCTATACAGTATATATGATATATCCGTTTGTAAGCTTGTTACATCTTGATTGTACGTATGCAGCACAGTAACAATCATGATGATCAGTGCGTAATGCAGTAGGCCTATGTGCTATACAGCTTCATTTTTGTATGTTACATCAAGATTTGCACTATACGTACGAGGCATATTGTTTCATCCTGTAGTACGTTCAGTAATGTAATAACAGTATTTAAGCATAATCCATACGTATGTAAGTATATTCGCCCATTATTTTTTCTCAGTGTACAAATCTAATCTAATCTATAAAAAAATGCAATAAAAATATTAACTTACACTCAAATTCAACACAGTCTTATTTTGGACACGTTTTCCGGATTTCGGACCAATGTGCGTCGCCGTGAGACGTCGGGCCAAAGATCGGATGTTGCACAAAACCCGATGTTCTGCTGCCCAAGGTGGGGTCGAGCCGCCCAGTGATTCTGCCAGACCCCACTCCCCCTGTGAAGGTGTAACCTCCCAATATCTCGAGCGCACCCCCAACTTTATAATTTTTACGGTCAAAAATCGACAGAAACCGTGCAAAACTCCACTTACCCTCCTAAATTTGATTTTACACCCTCCTAAATTAAAAATACTGACGGAATCCCTGGGGCCGCCAAATCTCGAATTTTCACCCACCGAATCCCAACCGAAATAGCACCGTTTTCAGTTGGCCAAAGCAGAACTTGACCCTCTTGACGAAAGGTTACTTTCTATTGTTATAATACTTAGTTTGACTCGTGTCCATAAGCCAACCGAGTAGCCGTGCGGTCTAGGCGGTAGGTCAACGACACGAAGGTCCCGGGTTCGAGTCCCGGCAGGGGCATTGGTGTGGGTTTTAATAACTAAAGGGTGAATCGTGACGGACCGAAGTCCAAAGTTACTAGACTCGCCTATATAAAAATAAAGTTTACTAAAGCTTTTTAACTCGTGTCCATAATTTTCATAATGATATGAATTAATTTGTAAATTTTCCAACTATCTGTAGTGGTATTCGAACCTAGAACCTTCCGTTTGTAGCTCGTCATTCTAACCACTATGCTATGGAGGCATCTTCATAGTAACTAATATTTTGCTCTTACTATTTTGTTACGAAGACTGTTTGTGCGCGAAAGACACGCGTATAGGCTTGAATTCGACTCTGCGATGACTGGTTGGGTCTTGTATTAGAGCTATGAAGGCTGATTGTTCTCTCTCTCTCTCTCTCTTTCTTTCTCTCTCTCTCTCCCCGTCTCCCGTCCCGTCAGGTAATTGACAATATTGCTGATAGATGAAAATGCGTTAAGGTGATATTACGTTCGGGATTTTGGTCTGCGTTGACAAATGAGTGGAGTATAATCACTCGGACCACCCCCTGGGTGCTGTCATGATGCTTCTCAGTTTGGCATCGCTGCAGGGCCAACGATGGCCCACTTACAATATCCCACCACGTTGGTAGCCTCCTTAAATCTATCAATAATTAACATGCAATAATTAACTTGACCAGTGATCGTAGAACTGATGTGGCATGCAATTCTCAAATAACTGAAAGCGTGAGTGTGCAAGATATTCTTGGATATTGTGAGTACAATTTAGTCTAAATGACTACATATGGAGCGACACGCAAACAGGAAACAGTAATTTCCCATGTAGCACAAACCGTTGGCACAACGTGAATGGAGACGCGGCAAACTAACGGTCAGCCGTTCGTCAATGGTAACATTGGCGGTTTTTCTGAGAAAGCGCCAACAAAACGGGCCAACGTTGGGATAATGTTGGCAACTTAATGATTGTCAACGACAATGCCCCAACAGCAGACCAACCCTTTGCAAAAAATAACTTCACCTGCCAACCATCTTCTCTCCCCTCCCCCCCCCCAAATCCAGTACCCTTAATACAGGGCATATTAAAATACTGGTTGTAATCTGAAGGGTGAAGTACTCCGAACGAAACTAGGAAAAACTTCCTTTAAACATCCAAATACAACACAACAGGGCATTGTCTTGTCCAAATTTACGCCGAATAATTTAGTTCAGAAAGCTAAACTATATCGTCACCTTGGAACCAGAAGATACTATGTCCATTCGGCTACTTTTGAGAAAAAAAAGTGTTAAAGTTCGAAGTTCCATTTAAAGTCTGTATAAATACACTACATTTGTAACATTTCTAGCCACTAGGAGGTCGTTTTGTGAGAGAATATTTTCGGGGTTGATGTCCTTCAGCATAAGCTCTTTTTACTTCAGTGTTAACTCCATTTTGCCCAAAAGTGGATATTAACTTAATTTGCATCGCCTATGTAGTCGCTACAAACGTATAAAAACACTAATTTCTTGAAAAGATTACAGATTACAAAGTCAAAACACACACACTTATATTCACAACACACACACACACACATAAGACAATTTACAGAAACACGCTGATGTTACCTCTTTTTGCCAGTTCTAAATGACCATAAAAGAATACCAAATTGCAGCCATAAAAATATTTCAATTTAATTTGTACTGTCCGTATATTACCGCATGTAAACCTCCAAACTAATCAGTAATTTCTCAAATAACAAAACACATAAATCAAAACTTATCTTGCTTCCTACACGCTATTGTCGTTATTTTTTTTATTTTTTTTTAAGAAAAGGGAAACCACTGACTTCTTAAAAGGAAATGAACTTAAAAATACTTTTCATACAACTCTTGTTTACTCTAAGTCATAGTGAAAGCTGTGGAGTCGCCCAACTTCCCAGCGCAATGGCTCACCTCTTCCTCCCTGTCGCCAACCACTAACGGATTTCAAGTAGTCACATGATTAAACAAAAGAAAAACGAAACGCGTATAGTTGACAAAATAACCATAAAAATTGTTGGCCCAAATGAGGATTCAGGGCAGTTACCAACAACCCTACGGTTAAAAAATCAACAATAAATGTCGTTGACCCAAGTGCGAGTTCAGGTCGTCGGCAAAGCAACAGTCTTAGGGTTGAGAAACTAATAATAATTTGGTTGGGCCAACATAAAAAATGGCTGGCAAAACAACCATTTTCTGTTGAAAAACTAACAATAAAAATCCTTGGTCCAACTGCGGAAATTGGTTGGTATCCCAGCTGCTATATGCCAACGATGAACTCTATTATAAAATGCATTGGTTTTAAGTTGGGAACTAAACCAACTTTCCCCCAACGATCACACACATTCTCTGCTGTTGGGCCAACGGTTGAAGAACGGTTGTGCTACATGGGTGTGCAGAAAGACTATTTTAAATAAAACTTCTACGGGGGATATTTTTCTCTCCGAACAGTAAGGAACACGTTTCCATATAATACCAGATTTTACGAACTTTTCGTATGAGATTTTTCGTGTACGGGAGGAACTAATACCAGAAAGTATATGTCTTCTTATAGACCTGGTAATACCATGGAAAGAAACACTGTTTACAAGAAGACGGTGAATTTTGACTACCTGTGCGTCTGCGTGGTTTAATAACTGGTTTTGTATTTATTGCATTATAGAGTTGTTTATCTTTAAGAACATTAGGATTATATGTTACAAACGAAAATGAGTGTCCTTGCTTTGTCAAAAGATGTAAAATGAAGAAGTAATTTGAAACATTTGATAAATCTACAGATTTTCGATTATTTATGATATAAACGTTTCGAAAACATGTAGGTATCGGGTACACTTTAAATGTAATATTTAAATGTTTTAAGAGGATAACTTGTAAATAAATTGTATAATGATTCAGAAAATATTTTAGGAAACATTTTTTAAAATATATTGTAAATTACTGTAGCACTCGGGGATGTAGTTGAGCGATCGAGGATTATGAAAACACGTGCTGAAATCTTCCTTGAAACATTCTTCTCTTATTGTTGTTATTGTTGAAATTCTGTTCGAAGCTGTTTCCACGGATGTTCGTCTGAGATCGAACTCTGGACCGTCTTCTGTTGTTGTGTGATTGTTTGCGTTGTTGTTCGCCATGGTTTCTAATTAGGAACGTCAGATTGATCTTCTTCTAGAGATCTTCAAGTGTTGGGGAAGCTTCCTGTTGAATGTTTGGAATCCGTTTGTCCTTCCGTTTATATGCGAAAAGTGGTACACTGATCTAGCGAGTAGTGACGATTCATCCTAGGAAGAGGAGAATCTTGTTGGCAGGTGTACATCGCAATCTGAGTTGGATGTGTATGATTGATGGCACTTGTTTTTGCACAACCTCACGCAGAGATGGATGCATACAGTCAACCTCAATTGTGCCAATATCATAAAGTTCAGTTGTTTAATCGCGAACGGTGTAAATTATTTTGTACATAATTTAACCATGAAAAAAAAGCGAAGAACATTCCGCAAAACGTTCTTTTCTCTGCACGTTAGGGCGCATAAATACAAGGAAAAAGATCGTTCTTCATTAGTTTATGTTTACGTTGCACACGATCTCTGAGTCTAGCCGACGTATCAAGATTATCATCCACAAGTTGTTATATGCATTCGTGACACTGCATAAGGTGAATATTTGCCACAGTCAACAAAGATGGCATACAGTATGTCCCGTCCTTTGTTTCCTGTTCACTTGCTGCTTTGTGATGTCATCATTGGGTTTGACATGCTCGCTAATTTTATTAAACTTAGTATCAAAATATGGCAGGGTGGTACACTGCTACTCAAAATCATTTGTTAAGCGTGAGTCAAGTTTCACACAAAAGTTCCAGTTCCAATTCCTGCATGTTTCCCGAAATTGCATACGTAAGTTCTTTGAGAAAAAATATTGATAAAACGTAAGATTTCTTAATTAATTAGTTAATTTCCATTTGTAAACAAGGAATTTCACAGTACAACAAGCTTTTTATTTTTGAGTTTTCGTCATAGTACCATGGTTGTTGACATGACCAGAAGAAATGCAGATATCGAGAGACAGAGTTCTTCCATATTACTTGAACTTTTCACTTCTTTTGTTCTTTAATTTCATTTAAGTCTTTATTTAAAATGTGTTTGCCCTAAAGATCGAGTATTATGCAGTTCGCGAACAAATTACTCAGAAAATTGATGATCCGAATTACTTTCATGCCTTAGAATCTTACTCAACGAAAATAAAATAAAAAATACATTGACCACAAAATAAAACTAGGAAATACGGAAGTTGACAAATTTTTGGAATTGAAAATTCAGAGATCACATTTGCATGTTTATGGACAACAAAACCTTTAACAAGTTTTGAGGTAACGAAGTTCATAGACATATTTTAGAAATTGCCGCAGCACATATAGTAAATTAATCATGCAGGGATAAAAGTTGCAACCAGTCGTAAAAATTGTGAAACACTACGTAATCTGATTTGCAAGATGGATATTTAAATTTGATTGTTGATTGAAATTGTCGCAATAGATGATCCAGGCTAGACTGCATCAGAGTAGCATGCAAATGGTGTATGGTCAGTTAAATTGGCAGATTTAAATCCGGCGCGAAACTTCACCCTGTAAATTCCTTAAACCGTTACGAAATGGGAACGCAAATGAGCGTTCATGAATTTACGAAAACACAAAATTTTGAATCTAAAATCTTTCCAAAATGTTACGTTTTACTAGGTTAGGAATGAATGCAAAAATCTCAAGTTACATTGTACCTAAAATGCATGTCTTACTTATAGATTATCTTAATAAATAAAACAGTATGAAAGTTTTCTCTAAGATTAACTCACGGAATTGTATTGATGAAAGTGTGCTTGTCGAGAAATTGCATATTGATGATCATTAATGATTGTAAGTTCAACCTTGAGATTTGCACAAATCATTGTCACTGAAGTTGGTCTTCACAAAGAAATTGATGATTATGATTTTCAGTTCACAATAATCGCGAAGTCGAAGTTGATCTTTAAAAAATCACTTCTGGGGCACACTGGTCACTAACGGTGAAGAATTTCACAGCACAAAATTTGAATCTCAACCGGTAAAAGGCCTTGGCGACCTATTCAGGTTAAACTAGTTTGTTACGTGAGATCTACGTTCACATCTTCGTTTTGAACTGTGCGACTTAAAGGTTGTTCCCTTTTCCATGTTCGATTTCCTAGGATTACTCGTCTTAGAAGTAAACATAGAAGTGGATCGCTGTTTCCTGTGAATGCTATTATAAGTTGCTTCTATTTTGTCCACGAACGTGAGAATTTTATCGCAACGCTCTAATATGTTTGTGTCGTGTATATACTCGCGCGCTCGAAAGTTTTATACCATATGAAGCACGTACTAGATCGTAGATCGTGTTTCACTTGTAAGTCTTGTTATAGTTTGTCTTGTAAGACTTGTTTACCAAATCAAATTCTAAGGAAAGTCGTTTATTAGTTTCGTGTCGGCTGGTTCTCATATAATTTATGCTCACTGAACCAAATCTCTGATCTGTTATTAAGACTGCTTGCAAGACTTTTCATAATCTTAATATGCGGAATTTAATTTCGTCTTTATAATTTTACAATAAACGTTTATTCTTACAATGATGGAATATTTGAATAAACTAAATAAGTAAAGACATTGAATAAATGTGACGTAACGACAAAGCATCACATCATCTTTATTTGACATGGCGTCCGTGCACAAAGGTGATATGTCCAATATATCAAATCTTTTAGAAGATCAAAAACTATTTTCAGAAGTTAATTCTTAGTACACTCAGACTCATGGTATTTAATGTTGCTTTGCAGCATAATACTATTAATTAGAATTAGTAGCAAACTCTTTTTTCGCCGAGTATGGACCTACCACATTTGTGCACAAACACTTCGGAATAGTGATTATTTTTAAAATGTTTTGAAACTATTTTTCTTCTATGTAGACTGCTGCTTGGGCAGAAATGGTTTTGGTAATAGTCCATTAATACGAAACATAGAGAAATAATTTCGATAAGAACTTGGGATTTGGGGAGTAGAACGTTTTTCATACACACTTTCTTAAAAAAAAAATACCATACTAAAAACTGAGTTTTATTTTTTATTTTGTGTTCCTTTATTAAATTATCTGTTAACGTTTAAACGTTATATATTTTATATTTTGAATTGGTTAGTAGTGATGCTCTTTTCTTGTTGCTACGCGATGCGTAACAATTGGCTTGTTTTTAATTTTTACAAATGTTTTGATGGTTGGAAAAATATTTCGTCACGCATACATACTCTCTAGAAACGAGGTTGGAACCATCGCTTTGCTTTTATACTTTTTTTATAGAAGATGAGTGATTATGGGACCAGTGAGTTGTGATACGAATATACCAGAAAGTGCTTTTTATAATGTAGCCTTTTACTCGGATCCTACTTGGATGTCTAATGGCCCTGATAGTTTTCAGCAAGCTAATCAGTGGTTATGGATTCGACATAACCGTCTCAAGAAACTCTACAACGAAATTCCTATTTCTGATTCACTGGCTGCCTTCGTAAAGCAAGAACGAAAAGGGCCTCGAACAGTTCGTTCTGTCATACCATTTAGTCATTTGGCCAAATATGATGATTATGAATATGATGAAGAAAGGGAAAGTTTATATACACCTTTGGATGATGTCCCAAATGAGGATGGGACTTCACTTGATTCAACTGTTCAAAATATTTTAGAGAATGGAACAGAAGAAGCTCCAGAAATATGGATGTCTGCTGCTGTGGAACGAGAATTCAAACGACTTACGTCGTGGAATTTTGTTCCGTAAGTATGCATTCGGAACGGTTCTAGAGCAGATTAGAAATATGATACGCTGCACTTTTCTTTATTCTTTATGTGTTTCGGCATTACTTCCGCAGAGAGATGAACTATCGTTATACTAATTCGCCACTATTTTTGCCACTTCATGAGTCAATTACGCTATGATAACGTTCATATCCATATTATAAGTTCGTTACATCGATTTCATTGACGTAAAATACGAAATCCTTCCGATTTCACAATCTACTTGAAATGTGAAGGTCAACGCGCAAGGCAATTATCTATTACTCCGCGTACGTCTTGCAAGAGATAACTATCACTGCTCGAACTTGTTAAAGGTGATATCGCCCTATCGCTTTGGATAAAATTAATGCGCAGTGCGCGCGCACAAAGTTAAATCGAGGTAGCGATGACAGGTTAGTTCAACCCAGGTTAGGTCGAATTCATTGTATCTTGCTATCCTCATAACCGATACTTTCTAGTTCCCGTGTTTGTCAGTTTTAGGTTTGCCAAATTAGAGAGAAAATATAGACACAATTGTAATTAGGATGGACTTTAGATATTTCCCCGCATGATGAATAACTCTTATTGGAACAATAATTTCCGGGCAATTCCAATTATTAATTAATAACGGTGTAAAGTAACTATAATTTAAGTTGAGCTCATCAAACATCAATCTAACCTGAACTTCAGAATTTTTAATGATCCGGGGGAGTACCTAAAGTGTAACCTTGCAATTATAAACTGTAGTAAACGAAGTAATTGTAAACTCCTCTAAGTCTTTCCAATCTTCAGAAATCACCTTGAAGTGTACACGGGAAGAACGATCAAAGTTATTTTTTGAAAGTTAAGAGAAAACAGATTTTAAAGGAACTTTAAATTTATTTTCGGCCTTTAGGCATATTTTCGACCCACTAACAACTTTCAAAAATGGACTCTGATCGTTCTTCCCGTGTACCCTTCAAACGTTTCAATTGTTTTCCAATAATTTTTATATTCCTCTGCAACGTCAAATAATTTTGCCTAACAGGTTTATACATTAACAAACTAGTTACAAAGGAAGTCTTGCATACGTATTCATCTTTTATTTATTTTATTTTAAAAAAAAACAGGTAAGAATCGATTACGCTTGACAAAATTTACTCTTATTTGCGAAATATTTTGCCCTCTGCCTAAGACCAGCATTAAAATTCGGGACAAAGGCCGTCCCGAGAAGGTATTCATCGGGACGCGGAACAAATTAGCAAACATCGGGACGGTTCAGATTTTATCAGGACATATGGCAAACCTATTGCCAGTGCGTCTTCTGCTACCAGAATTACCTTCCGCTACTGCAAATAGTTCCATCTGCTTCATTATGTCCTCTGTACCTTAATTCGACACAGCACTTTATTTTCAGTATTTACGAATTCCACATCCATTTTAATTTATAAAATTATGTCCAACCTTAGCCAAAGTTCCCTAAATGTCATAAATATGATACATTCAAAATAAAATGATGTCAGTTGGCTTTTTTTTTAATCATTGTTCGTTGATTTCATAAATGTACTGAACAATTCTGTTGATTTCAGGTGAGATAAAATTAGATTGATTTTCGTTACAAATAGTAAAACAAACGTATTGCTTATGTAATGGAAGCTCCTACTGAACTGCAAGATGCATAATATACACAAAACAAACCGGGAAAGAGAATCTGAATTTATTCGGAATGATTAGGAATCGGTTCTTCTTTTATCAATAATTTATACTGTATGTTACTGATTTCAGGTTAGGCAACGTTAGGTTTACATTACAAATAGTTAAAGTTATTGGTTATGGATGGACTAGGTTCCTTGTTTATAAGTGATTTATGCATTATTGATTTCAGATTATGTTAAAAAATAATAAAACAAAATTATTGTTCACGTAAGGGGAGTTCAAATTGAAGTTCAAGGTGCATACACTCACAAGCCCTATTACTAACTCTTTCCTAATTTCTGAGTATCAATTCGACTTGCCAACAGCACTCTCACTGTGGTTCGGTTTGGAACAATAATAACTCAATTCAAATTTAGAGTGACGTAAGTAACTACAATATAAGCATACTCAATTTGTATTTACACGCAACGAGAAATCGTGAGATTTCATCAATAAGGAAACATGATGAGAGGTTGGTAGTCTGTATATTTCCATATCCTTTACATCAGCAGAAATGGTTTATGATTTTTGTTTAGGGAAGATGAAAGGAGACTATTTTTTCTTGTACAGAAGAGCTAAGTAAATTAAACGACTCATACATTCTAGAAGAATTATGGATTTAGCTTTTTGAATTACCTATTTGTTAAGAATTATATTGTTTAATCGTTTTGAATTATTACAAACATTGCTAAATAAATTTCCGTGTTGCTTGTTTAAAAATCCTAGAATTATAAATTTGTTTATAATACAAACAATATTCAACAAAAAAAATAATAAGATTAGGTACAATGATGATTAAAACTTTCCAATGGAATTGCTGTTCAAATTTGTTCAATAATTATATTGTGCATACACGATTTATTTGGTTAGCTTTCCTCTGGTCCCACATATATTAAATCAAATTATCTGGATTATCCAATTCGGTTAATTTTACTGCAGTTGAAAACTTTATAAAAGGAGCTGTTACTATTAAGGTATTGATTGAATTGTTATTAACGTCCTAAACGAGTTGGTAAGCTTCTAAGGACGGAACCTACAGTTTACGTAGGCTCCGAACCAGTTGTGTACCCACCGGAAATCGAACCCGGGATTACTATTAAGATATACCGGTAGCAGAAATAAGATTGATGAAAAAGTTAATCAACACATTACAATCTAGAGCGATTAAATATCAAAGAAGGATAAAATGTTAAATCTATAGGTATTTATCTAGAATAAATAGCTGAAATGTGAAACAACTATCCGAATAGATGAAAAAATAGTATATTTTACAAGAAAAAAGTTATTTTTCACTTCAACAGAATCTATTACTAGTGTGAAATTTACTATAATGTTTTTGCTAATATAATGCATGCTCTTAGTTTCCAGTTTTATTTTAATTGCATAAATCTATAATTTAATATGTGTTATCACAAACTCGAATAATGAACATTTTTATGTTTCATTAGTTTTGTTAGACAGTACTAGAACAAATTTCACCACCTTAACATTAAAATGTACCATTCTACGTTACTGAGTTGGATTGTATGTGTATAGATGGTACAATATTCTATTTATACAACGTCTCAGTTGTAGGAACTTAACATATTTTAGTAACTCAACCAGACAGTTTAGCGCGAAATAAATTCTTTGTTATGAAACGTGATAATTCTTTTGTTTTGCAAATCATATTTTCTTCTTTTTGTATCATCACTTTCTAGTGTCACTCGTACCTCTAAGACTATGTTGTGTTCTAGTACAGGGTGACCCATTGTACATTGAAAACTTGTACGGATCCCAATCCCTAGTGTATTGAATTACGATGAGTTGATCAAAGCATGAACACGCGGACACTACGATGTCGTTTGTGGAACACATACAATATTTCACACTTCCCTAGTAGCAATGCCGGTCGAGCCAACTGCAGGATATGTTTTTCATCGTTGGGTGACCTGGCTGTTGGTGGTACCGATAACAGTAACCCACCCTTTGGCCAATGGCGATTTCAGTTAGCAAAATTGGTAATATTAGCTAACGATGTGAGGCCAACAAGAGGATTAAGGTGTATTTAAAAAAAATGTTTTAACTTTATCATACACTAATTTTGCGAACATAATACTCTTAACACTCGAAACTAACACTGAAAGTAATTTATTTTACGAAACTTACATTAACGAGCAAACTAATACTCTTGCAAACGTGCTTTTGCACATGCCTCCGTGGATCAACGTTAGAGCGTTGCATTGCTAACTGGACGACCCAAGTTCGTATCACATCCATGTCTATTTTTCTTTTTTTACAAGAGCATTATTTTTTCTTGCTAGTACTTATGAATAAATGCTCCCGTTTGCTTGGTTTTTGCATTTCAACATTTCTAACGGTAATTGAATTTCTAGTTTAGTTGGGCCATGTTGGGGATACGTTGGTTGGCGGAAGGAAGGCCAAGCGGCCAAACATAGGTTCCCCAAAAATGTTGCCCTACCGTGACCTGACTGTCTGGCCAACGATCAGTCATCATTGGCCCAAATTACATTTCCAATTGGGTTGTTATTAGAGGTATAGCTTGTCACCTAATCTTATCCCACATACAGCGTATCAAAAGACAGAGCTGCCCTAATTACTGCTAATTCTCAAGGAAAAGAGGTATAAGTGTGAAACTTTGCATAACACTTATGAGGAGGATTACCGAAGTTCCACACTCGGATTTGTTTAACTGCTAGATCAATATACGTTTATGCAAGGCCATATGTACAAATGAAGACCTGAATTTACTTGAAATCCACACGCTAGGTAAAGGAAGGAAGTTTAGGAGATACGTATTTATTTATTTTGGCGGACGTGAGGGTTAAGGGAGCAAACACCCCCTTAAAGCTGACATATCGGCCAATAGACCACGACAATACAGGACGTCCATGGGAAGTCCAAAAATGGTACCGAAACATCCAAATCCACCAATGGACATCCAAAGGACAGTCAATGAACATCCAAAACTAGATATCCGAAACAGATCCATGTTTGGACGTCCAATGGATGCAGAAAACAAGTCCGAAACTAGATATCCTAAAGACATCCTAGTTTGGACGTCCAATGGATACTGGAAACAAGGGCGAAACTGAATGTCCGAAAGTGATCCAAGCTAGGACATCCAGTGGATACCGAAGACAAGTTCGAAACTGGATATCCCAAAGACATCCAAGTGTGGACGCCCAATGGATACCGTACCGAAAACAAGTCTCAAATTGGACAACCCCAAAGATATCCATATTTGGACGTCAAATGGATGCCAAAACCAAGTCCGAAACTGGGTTTCCCAAAGTTATCCATGTTTGGACATGCAATAGACGCCCAAAACACGTCCCAAACTGGATATCCCAAAGAGATCCAAATGCGGACATTCAATCGACGTCCAAAATATGTTCAAAACTTGGCATCCTACAATGAACAAATCCAGTCACACCTGGTTGTGGCTAGAAGATGTTGATACTAATTCGGTTGTTTAATTGTATGCCTGTGAAAGTGATCAGCATTCAAAATTAGCTGTGGATTTTCCCTTTAACCCTCACCTCCACCGATATTAAAATATTATGTCTCATTTTCCTTCCTTTATCCAGTGTAGGTATTTTACGTAAATCCAAGGCGTGCATTTCTAGTTATGGCCTTACTAAAACATGTGAAATAGGATGATACCTTGAACTCAACGGGGTATTTCTTCTGTTTACCCTAACTTCCGCCAATAAAAAATACGTATCTCCTATTTTTTTTTCTTCCTTTATCCTGTGTAGAGATTTCAAGTAAATGCGAGGTGTGCGACTCAAACGTGTGAAATTTGCTGATATTTCACGTTTAAATGGTGTTTCCCTGTTTACCCTGACTTCCGCCGATGTGAAAAGATACGTATATCTTAAATTTCCTTCCTTTACCCAATGTAGGACTTTCAAACAAGTCCAATCATGGCACTTCGGTATCCCTCCTTAGAGAAATAAGGCATAATTTTCTGATGGTAAAGTGCGGTCTATTGGCTACTTACTAAAACTTCATGAGAAATTCAAGGACCAAGTCAGTGTTTCCTTACAATATCTGTAACAAAATGCTTGTTAGTCGTGATTTGGGTGTTTCAATTAAAGTCTCAGAATACAAAACCTGAAACACTGACTTCACCTGGGAATTTATCGTGAAAATCTAGCATACAATTCTGTGACACATAAACGCTTTTTTATTTAAGATCTTTTCAGCATAAATCCCATAGCTCCCTGTAAGATGGCCGATATAACCCCTTATGCCACCAGAAGGTATTACCATACCCATCTAAGTGTTATGCAAAGTTAAATCATGTTTAGATTAGCTATGACTTCTGAAACGCCTTGTACACGGGATACCATTAGGTGACAAGCCATATCTCTGGCCATATAATCGTGTTTTGAACAACATACCGTAAAGCAACGCGGGGTTTAGGATTCGTACCGGTTTAAAATGGACCATCCTGAGGCGTTATATTAAAAAAAAATACAATTATATGTTAAATTGCATATTATATATATTTACTACATGTCGGGTGAGTTTCACCAATCTTCGTTAAGAATTGGCAGACTATTAAATAACTTCGAGAGCTTTGAAATACATAAAATTCTTTAATTAATAATTCGTCAAATTCTTGACGAAGGTTGGTGAAATCCAGCTGTGGTGTCTTATTGTGAATATGTTAGACTCTTCTATATCCTACCCCCAGGTTTTTCTTTTTGATATAAACAAGGAGAGGTTTGCAACTTATAGTATACTTAAATATTTCGACATGTATTTAAAATAGCGTAATGTAACGATTACTATTTAACGTAAACTAACCAAGGTACTTATGCAGTATAGGAGGTGCAGAATGTGACACCAGTAGTCCAGTAAAAATTGCAATGAACCTAGAACAAACTGCAAGAGAATTTTTGACAGAGGTTTCTAGATGAAAAATTAGTGCTGAAAACCATGGAACAAAGTTTACCACTGTAACTCTATTCATAACTCCAGCATGGCGAAAATTAACAAAATGGCACATTTTCACAGACTACCTATGTAGGCCTATGTCTGTAAGTTTGTTACCTCGTAGAGCCTAAACTACTTGAGCGATTTTAACAAATGAGGTGTCGTTGGATTTTCCTTGATCCATACTGTGTCCTAGGCTTTATGTAAAGCTATGAAATAATAAATCCAACATGGCGGAAATCAACAACATGGCGGATTTTCACCTGCTATGTATGATTGTCTGTGAGTTTATTACCTCGTAGAATCTAAAATACATGAGCGATTTTAACAAATGAGGTGTCGTTGGATTCATCTTGATCCAGACTGTATCCTAGGTTATATGAAGTCATGAAATACTATGTCCAACATGGTGGATACTAATTTCAGAAGAATTTCTGATAGTTGTTTCTGGATAAAAAAATATGTGTTGAACACATCTTGATGTCAACGCGGGTATTTCACGCAGTTTCTTTGAAGTGATATCTAGTTTGGGAACTTTAGTTGCGAATACTGTACTAGGGCATATCATCGCAATCATGTCCATACCATGAAACGTTCCATACCCATCTAACGTTGCATTGTTATGATCCACGTTGTCTGCAGCGTACTGCACAAAACTTCCAGAAGCGAAACTGAGGCAGAACGCTGAAATTTATTAATTTCTGTGTATGAGCACGAAAATCTTATGTTGTGCAAACTGTTTACGAGAAATCTTGAGCAAGTGGTCTGATGAACAACAATCCCTAGTCCAACTGCAAAGGTGGCGTACACGTGGTTGAACCGTGTGCATAATTGCCTGACCAATAGCTCCCACTTTCTTCTTTCCTTTTGCTGTTACAAGGACAGATAGCAGTGTCTTCAGACTCTCAGGAAGAAATGTCATATTCTCCGCAATCTTCTGGATACTTTCAGGACTAGGTTAGTTATGTATCAGGTTAAGTCACTTTGAATCTCTGTATTATGTTACAAATGCATTTATGGGTCCGGACTAATTCTGCTTCCGAATAATAAACATTTATTTCAGTGTACAATTTCTTGAACGCTTTTCAATAATGGGTTAATCTTTGTGCTTTTTACAGATTTAACTCAAGATTTAAGCATGTTTCATCGCAATTAATATTTAATATATTTATTATTTAATTACTTGATATAGCCTAGGACACAGTGTGGATGAAGATAAACCCAACGACACCTATTTTTTTTAAGATCGCGCGTGTAGTTTAGGCTCTACGAGGTGACAAACTTTTAGACACATAGATAGCCTGTTAAAATCCGCCATGTTGTTTATTTCCGCCAATTTGGATTTATGAATAAAGTTACAGTGGTAGACTTTGTTCCATCATTTTCAGCACATATTTTTCACCTAGAAACCATTGTCAGAAATTCTGTTGCAGTTTGTTCTATGTTCACCTAAAAATTTAGCTAACTTGACTAGACTATATAATTTTATGCTCGACATACACTTCTCTGGTCGCACGGATATGGTCGTGGAGTCTTAAAATGCTAGAATAACGTATTGAAAGTTAAATATGCACTGATATATATTCTTCTTCGTGTATATTATAACATTACGGTCTTATGTTCATGTTGAGTAAGGTAAACAGCTCTCTGACAAGGTTGATTATACTTTAACAACCACAAAAATCAAGATTTAGATTTATTTGCGTTCGTTGGACCAGGTACATGCAGATTGCAAACCGGTATAGAATATATAGTACTTGAAGTAACATACATACATAGGGTGGAACATATACAGTACATACATTCCAAACACATACATAAACACACACACACTTGTACTTGATCAGACTTGGTATGTCAACATTTTTCAGGTGGCGTGATGATATCAAGATTAAAACGAAAAAAGAGAATATTACGTAAAGCAACACACACGTACATACATACAGTCCACAATAAACACATATGTTACACACACTCTAAGAGTATTAATGAAAATAATTTACATGGATAGTGAATCTTCAAATATACAATACATACACTACACAGACCAGCATCGCCAAAATCAATTTATCCAAGTTCATTAACGGAAATTATTTTGGGGTTCTTGTCAGGTACTCGAAAGTGGGTGGAACAGAGCACGTAGAGGATAACTTCCTACCAGAGAACAACACTACTTTGGTTGCAAGTCGATACCTCACACAGCTGCAAAAGAAGTAATAAAAAATGTTTTGTGTTGTTGTATAATGGCACAATCTATAGCTTCGCTGGAGCAACTTACCATGGTGTGGTTAGGAACGACTAGAGGCTGATTGATGTAGTATGTTCATCGATTAATACCAGTGTATCGCAGTAACAGTGCCTGCTGTTACGTCATGATGTGGCATTAATTTCTTGCTAAGTATTGGGAGACAATACCATCATGCATTCGTCAGCTACAGGATAAATACGAATCCTGGAATTCCTGCTAATGTCGAACTCAACATTCTGTGTACAGTGCTAGCAGTCGGGAACGTACGATATGTTTTCTAAACGAGTAACTATGTGGACCGCAAGTGGCAACATTCTTATGCCATGATTGTACCTTTTGATAATAGTGTGCTTCTACTCCCGTGGTATTTTCCTACAAACTGTCGATTTTGTCCTCTCCCTGTCGTTATACATACCTAGCCCCATAGCAGGCATTTACACCTTATCACCATCATGGGTCTGTACATGGATACCTATGTCCCTATGGAGCACTTAATATATGATCTTTTCAACGTCTGTTATTCTTTCAGGTGCCATTATGCAACCACGCATAGCATTCTTCCCTATCTTGCATTTGTGTGAGGTGTCGTGTTGCAACCAACGTAGTGTTGTTTTCTGGTTATTAAAGTTTAATCAGCGTTGTCAGAACGTTGTGATAGAACGTATGATAGAACAACGTCTGTATCCTTCAAGAGGAACTTTCTGACGATACAAGTAGTGATGAAGTAGCTTCGTAAATGAGCTTTTTCAGATATTAAACATTTCATGAATATGAATATATGATTTACTATAACTTTTAAAAAATGTTGCAGGTTGCTTCCTACATCAATAGATGATAACGCAATTGGTTCATCTCAACGTGATGGTGAGGGCGTAGACAAAGAGGATCCATCCGAAAGCCTGTGGAAATCGGAAGGGAGCTCCTGGTCTTCCCAACTTCTCACTCAATACCCAGAGTTAGCCAAAAGCGTTGGTGGAAGTTCAGCAGGTAGCGGAGTTCGTCCAGAAGTTGGTCAGTTCAGTAAAATACTTGGTTCTTCACTTATGACATTGGTTTACGTGATTGGGCACCCAAAAGCTTCGAGTTACCCCGTTCCAATCATCCATCTCCGTGACCATCCACTGATGACTCTTTCACCATTCAGTATCGATAAAAGCTGCTATGGTGCTTAAATTCCGAATGATGACAAATCACCATATTCACACACGTTTATCGATTCTTCAGCCTCTAAGTAGTTATTTATTATCTCAGAGTTCCAATTTTCTTCATAGTTAAATTTCGGTTAGCAGAACTTTCACATTTGTATTCCATATTTTTTGAGCAGATTTTGTTGTCTTTTATTTATTTATTTATCTTTTTATTCCTATTAATGAGTTCACTCTAAACGAAAAAATTGAAGTTGTAAATTTTGAATCACCTGATGTATTTTATAATCACAATACATTTGTGAAAGTTTTCTTTAATAATATAATTAATATTTACGATTTTCAGTTTCGTTTCAAGTTTTCATTTCTTTCTGCAACTTTTCTTTTGATTTGGGTTTCTAAATATAGAATTGCACAGATTAACGTTACATCCTGCAAACTTTCATAAAATACATCAACATAAATACTCTGGTTGCAAATTAAGTTTTCTTTATATCCTGATCATCTTGGCCAAGAATTTTTGGGTCAGAAATCTGTTCCCGGGCGAAACACCAATCATATACACATATATACATGACGTTTTGTAAAAATGTGTGTTCTGTTTTGAGATAGGCTCCGTTCAAAACCTACTCCTAGTTCCTAGACATAGCCTTGGTACCGTTGTTTATCCTTATAATCTACTTTAGCACAAGGCTAGCAGATGGCGGCTGACCTTGGTTTCGTCAATATTTCCTATACCGAGGCAGTCTACTTCGTTGGTCCTTCGCGATTGTTCCTAGTAGTTTATGCTTTGTTTAGATTAACAACATTGTTACTATGGTAAAAATAACTTACGTTTAAACTACCGAACTCAACTTGGTAATCGTTTGTACTACCCTGTAAAGAAACAGGTAGAGGTTTCCGTATACATGACGTTTTCTGACAATGTTTGTTCTGTTTTGAGATAAGGTCCGTTCAAAACCTACTCCTAGTTGGTAGAACTTCGCGAGGGAAATATCGAAGGTTTAATCGTTCCAAAGGTAGTGGTTTGGAACGTTCTTCGATTCGACAGAAGCGACACCTGTTGATAAATAATGTAGGATAACTTCGCTTCCGCTGCTAGTTTGGTGCATTAACTTCTATAGAGTTGCTTAGCAGCCGTTGAGTTGCTTAGAGTTGGAGTTGACGACGAACAGAGAGAGAGAGAGAGTTATTTGGTGTGTTCACCTTCGGTTAGGTCCTTGAGGAATTCCAGGTAGTTGAAAGGGGAAGAAGCGCAAGAAGAAAGAAGAGTGGGGGGTGAATCATTAAACATTTACACACAATTTCCCTTCGCCATTGTATTAAAACAGAACATCTCAGCTTGTCTTCTGGGTAAACAAGGATTCCACCATGGATTTTCAGTTTGGCGGGGGGGAGGGGTAAAGTCAAAACTGGAAGTGTGTATGTGCAGTTTTGCACGGTTTCTATCGATTTTCGTAGTAAAAAAAATTGAGGGTGCTCTCGAGAATTTTGGGGGGTGACACCCCCTGCAGAGGGATCTGGCGGAATCACTGTGGGTAAAAATGGCTGAACTTCCGGAAATGCTGCTTCGTTGGACGATCGTCTCGTTACATGAAATATTGGAGGAACTGACGCAATGAGCACAATCGTGAGTGAAAGGAAACGTGTATAATAAAAAATAAATATGTAACCTGATCTTCTAAACTAATTTGTATCCATGAATTGTGTAGAACGTTGAAAGTGCGTATAACGAAGAAAAGGTCTAACCATTGTTTCTTTCAGGTATGTTTTCTGGGGAGCTTTTGCCCCCGGCGGGAGGGGGGGGGGGAAGCCGCTCCTCCAAAAGAATTAGTCGCAACATTTGTATTACTCATACTATACCGAAATATGTAGGCCTATTTAATAGATTCTATAAATATGGTTCGTTATTTTTAAGGCTAACTAAGGAAGTACGACATATTGTTAAATGACATTATTGTTATGTTATATTTTAGTACATTATTTATAATTTTCGTGAGCTCCCTTCACGAGCCCGCCGAATGAAAAATAAAGAAACAGGTAGAGGTTTCCGTAGAGTAGAGAATCTGCTTGTTACACGGGAGAGGATTAAATTATATAATAATGAACACAAATGAATTGATTCTAGCGTAACATTTTGTAGATTAGTTCTGCCATCATTCTTTTATACTTTAAAAGTGATACGCACCACTAGGATGCTATATATTTTGATAAAGAAAAAAATAAACTCACGAAGCCGCGCTTAACGGCCATCTTTCGTTTAGATTACTAACATAAGAAGTTAACCGTCATAAGTTGACGCTGGTAAAATGGAAACCCGCGTTAACGGTAACTGACGTTTACATTACCAAAATGATCTCAGTTAACGTTAACCATAGTAAAATGTTAGTGATAGTAACGTAAACAAGGCATTAGGGAGAAAAGTACTATCTTAGTATTTAGTAGCTTCAATCTGACGGAGACAGAAAAGAAATACTATGGAAGCAAACTGTAGGGTAGTAATTTTAGGACTGTATATAGGTTAGATTCCTGTTCTAACTTGGGATCAATTAAATAAGCAGCTAGCTTCCTCTTGTTTGTAAACGATTAATCTTCAGTTCACCATGCAGGGGCCTTCAATTATTATTATTATTTGGAGTGGTCCGGATTTATGATAATATCGCAATAAAAAGATTTTTAGGGGTCCATACAGTTAGTTGAGTAGTGTTAGAATCTATTGGTTATTCCCTGTAATTGTTTGGAATAAGTAAAAAGAATAAACCCTTATATTACCGAATAAATTCACCTTAAATTTTCTTTCCTTTTTCCATTTCAACTGACAACGTATGTAGGGGAAAGTGTAACTTCACTTCACTGAAGCGCACATAGCAAACAACTAAAAAGAATGCTTTTTAGCTGCAGTGAAACTTTCATCCTTGTACTAAATAGCGATATAGTTAAATAATTCAGTGCTGTTTGTGTTAGTACTGAAAATCGCATTTTCCAAACAAAATAAGGTGTTCCCCGTTTTGTCCAGCCGGTATGATGAAATGAGGTAGTAACAGAGAGAAGGGAATATTAATGTTTCCTTCTCTCTGGTAGTAATTTAAATGAACAGTAAATTCAATCGCAGATCGAAAATCATTAACACATGCTTACAATCTCTGTTTATGTGAGCAGAAGCTACGACAACAGTGATAATATTATAGAGAGATAAGGTTTAAATAGCGAGTTCCATTTTTGCCCAACAGCTTGCCTCTCCATTTTGGCCAACTCCATAAGTTTTAAGAATTCAAGATGGCTCTGCTCATCAAGTTGCACATGGTCAAATAAACTACCACCATATTAACCTAAATAACTTAAATAAGGTGTTACTTATATTTTGAAGTCCAGGTTTAACAAGTACACAAACGAGCAACAAACTTGATGTTAAAATAAATCGAAAAATACCATGTTTAAAAAAAAAACACTCAGAAATGAAATCCCCACTCCAACTGCCTCTGTCATCCATGTAAAGTAATTCAATCCCCAGTTGTTGATGGTACCATCAGTTGACCACCTCATTTCGTCAAACTTTCTTCTACTAATTCAGACATTATTCTTGACATCTATCAAACTGTGGAGGTCCAAGAAGAAAGTCTTCGGGACCCGGATCCGGACCGAGTCCGACATTTGAAGATCCCTGGTCTAGGCTCTAGACCAATAGTCCTCAATAAGTGTGCCACGAAACCTCTGAGACTTACTGGAAAAAGACATTCAAATATGTAATTCCACTCAATGTTTATTTTGAAAAAATGGTTAAGGTTAATGTAAAGCAGAGATCTCCCACAAAAGATGGCAGCACCATCTCAGTATGTCTAATGTATTTTTACCGTTGCATGAAATTTCAATGCTTCTTCTACAAATTTAAGCCTAGAGAGTTTAAGCTTTCAGGAAAGAAAATTCATGACCAATTCAAGAGTTCAATCAATGCCGATTTTTTAAATTTTCTTTGTTGTTCATTGTTGAAAGAGCTTTATTGTCATAGGTTTGGATATTCACAACAACAATGAACAAGAAAGAAAATTAAAATCGACATTGATCGAACTCTTGAATTGGTTATGAACGATTGAAATCTAGACTTGAATTTGTAGGAGCAGCATTGAAATTTCGTGCAATGATAAAAATACATTAGACATATATGGAGATAATGCTGCCATCTTTTGTTGCAAATCTTTGCTTTACATTAACCTTAAGAATATTATTCCAGATATGGAGAACCACTGCTCTAGACTATGAAGATGATTTCCATAAAGAAAACCAGTGTGACGAAATTGACCTTTTTCTATTGATAGATGTAAATTAAAGATTTAATAATCTCAATATTGTTCTCTGCATAATCAAGGTGAAAATATGAGTTTATTCTATTCCACTTCGTAAGAGATTTGCAAGTTATTATTTTATCTAACTAACATTACTTTGCTGAAGTTGCATTCATCCAGTGCCATGCTTATAATAACGATGGCGACAAGAGCACCATGTCTACCTTTGTAGCATAGACCCTATTGACTTGGGTTCTTTGTCGTTTTGGATTTGCGGTGTTGGAGTTATGTGTGGAAGTAAAGAAAACGACTTCAAAGAAAGAAATTATATGTAAAATGTTTATGTGTTTGCCAATGTGAGACAAATTACCAAGGCTCATTAGAGAAAAACATTATCGATTAAAATCAATGCGACTTCTTGCAGAAAATTTCAGATACTATGGAGAAGAACCCTTCGAAGTGTTGCTCTTTCGTGGTAATATGTGCACCATATTAAAAATTCAAAACAAATTTATTCAATCTAGTCAATACATTCAATTTGCACTAAAATAAATGAAATATGTAATAGTAAACAATTACTTAAGGAAGGAAACTGGACTGTTCCGTTGCAGCGCACTCATCCCGTAACCAAGGAAAGTCCAAATCTTCTATCAGAGTGAGGTTTCCTATTTCCGTCACCCACCTACTCAGATGTAATATTGAAATACTCTGAACTAACGCCATAATCTCTGACTTTGCTTTGCTTCTTTTATGGGTACAATAATGATGCTAAATAACAGAGCTGGGCGAGAGTTTTTGGTGATGCAACATCCATAAATGTTGATGTTTCAACCAAGTTTTGAAGCAATATTTAAGAACAGAAATACAAAAGATCAGCTGTCTTGTAACACACTACTTGAGATTTGAAATTGTTTACATTTTCTTCGGTTGAATAATGTAGCATCAGTAGTGGTTCTCAGTGGCTACAGTGTGTGTCGAAGATCAAGGCACAAATGAACAATGAAAAGAGATCAATCAGTTTACTCCTCCACGAAGTGCAAAGAAATGGGAATAGACTAGCTATACAAGTAGAATAAATCTTTCACAAAATTAGATCTATATCATGAGTACTTTGAAAGATTTTTTTTAAACAACATATTTCTCTTGGCTTATAACAAGTTCTTCGGTACTCAATTTGAAGAACTATTTTTCAGTTAATTCGAGGAGCTATTGTATGTAGACAATGAGGGAAGAAGCCTACACCAAAGAAAATTATATCGTTTTCTTTTCTCTGTGTATAGTACATTTGAACGAAGGAAATAGTTGATTGATATAGGAAATGTATATAATCCCTTCGTTCAACGATTCGGCCCATGAAATCTCATTCAAATAGACGTTGACTCAAAGAATGTGCTACGTGTGAAAGATTATGTTCAGCTCTGAAAGAAGCTTCTGGTAAACTCTACATAAACTTTTTTTAGCTTCTGTTAAAACTGGACGAAATTATTCACATGCTCGTCTCCGCAGTAAGGATCCCGGAATTTGGAAACTGAAAATGTAAAGATACATAACCGAACCTGACCTTACCTAACCTACCCTAACCCATGGTTACTAATCTAACAGAATGCAAGAAAGCAATTAGTAATAATACATATTAACAGATAGAAATGTATTTTGAAAGAAAAAATGTATGCTTCCGCTGGGATTCGAACTCGGGTTCATTTACTCATCAAGTCGACGCCTTAACGACTCATCCACGGTACGACCTTGCAAACCGTGATTTGGAAGTTGTATTTATACTGCACGTGTGTTACGTAACAACGCTACGAGATGACGTGCGCCCGGAATCTTTGCTGCAGCAACTAGAGTTTAATTATTCTCCTGCGCAAATATAGTCAAGGCTGTGAAAGGCTTTAATAGCAAACAAAAACGTATGTGTCCTAGGGACATCTTGTATATTGTTTAGTTTTTATTTCCAGTGAATTATTCTTTATTTCACCAGAGATTCAAGATTTCCATATTTCGGTATTTCTGTACATGTATTATCTTTGAACCAAAGATGTCTGTTTGTACGTACAATTCCTAGTAAATAGTAAGTATACAGATTAAGAGAATACTATTCTAATTTTTCCGAGAACATATAATAGTGCAAAGAAATAGAAACTTGGGCATAAATTGATCATTTTATTTAGTTTCCTGTCCCAAATTGGGCATTTTTCTATCTTCCACTCGGAGATAATTATATAATCATTCTTTCTTCACAAACTACAACAACCATGATAGAACAATATCTTGAACACAGGAAATGTCAATCTTAATTGCCCTGATACTAACCGAATTTACAGACTTTTAAAAATACATGATATTCTTGAGACCCATTGTTCGAGATTTTTTTCGACATCATATCATGTCTCATTGCCAGTAATATATTCTAAGATATCTTCAGCACTTCGAAGAATCAAGAATTTCTTGACTAACCTTACCATAATACTGTTATATCTTACATAAAATTAGAAATGTAATAAATTGAATCAATTTGCCATTTCAGAGTGAAGTCAGGATAACTCGGAGATGATTGGCAAAACTGATAATTGATGATTAGCAAGGATGACACGGATTCAATTATCAGAATTGCAGTTTAATATTATTTGAATATTGTGTAAATACGAAATGTATATCCATTTTTAACATATATAGAGATGAGAATCACAAATATTTAAAGATTTGACAGAGGATAACGTATTCTGAAGCGTATCACCTCATGTAACATCAGAAGTAGCTAACGTCTTACTTTGTGAATTGCCTACTTAAAGAAATCTCGAGATTAGTTAAAACTAGTTATGCAAAAAGGATCCAACTCACATCTGATATAATTGTTGTAGCTTAGTTCCCGTGGGTTAGCTTCGGTACAGGCAAATTGAATCTATACCAGTAGAACACATTTTTAAGAAATCTTTATATTAATTTGTACATTAGTTCTGTACACAATATAACTTCTTAAGACAACTATAATTATTTATGAAGACCGAATCCAGCGTTAATGCATCACACATATGGGTAAATATGAGTTTTCCAAATGTTCAGTTACATTTCCACATATTCCATTTATACTACAATATCAACAAACTAAATATCTAGCGTCATGGGGCAGCGGTGACTCAATGGTAGAGCGCTCACCTCTAGTGGTTGGAAACGTCGGTTCGATTCCTGGTTGTGCTATGTGGTGGACAAACACCGTGTGCGTGGATTTTCTCTGGGTTCTCCAGTTTCCTCCCACTTTCTTAATTTCACAAATCATTCCATCATCATTCATCCGGCCTGAGTCAAAGTTGCCTAACGGCCTTAAAATTAAATTAAAATTCAAAATCTAGCGTAATATTCCCATTGCCATCTTGGTATGACCTACCCATTGATTTACATGGGAATTGTTTTACTCATTTTATGCCTGTCAGAAATAGAATATTCAAGTTCCGCTTTCACGAATTTGTCTTGGTGGTTATTTTGACTCTTGTATAGTTTTGGTTTGTGAATTTTTTCAAATATATAAGTATAATATATTATTAATAGTTTGCTATATAAATCACAATATGTCAAGGGGAAATTACACTGTTCGTGTGTAAAATTGCATTTCTACATAATAGCACGAGTGCAAAAGCAGAAGTTTAAAATTACGCTCCTGAGAGATATAAGACGAGTAAATCAATTCCCATGCAAATCAATGGAAAGTGCGTACCAAGATGGCGGGGATGGTCTACACCGTTAACATTTTGAACATCTAGTTACAAATCATACTAGAATGTCTTCTCTTCAACTCCCCCTTCTAAATAAAGGATTCTGTTCAAATGTCAACAGTTAGCTCACACATGAAAGACAATAATCCATTCTCATTTTTTGCCAAAAGATCATTTACTCAACATAACGTTTAAATCCGTATATGGAAACTAACAATACGAATGATGAATTCATCGAATCATAAACGTAGTCTTTAAAAAAAATCTTTAACTACTCTAGCAGCGTCATTATTAATGAAAGATCTTTTTTGACGTAAATTCAGGGTGATGAATACATTTGCCGTATCCTAATTCGGTTAATACGTGAACTAATCTTTTCTTAATTGTTCAAGATTTTTCTTTTCAGAAACCTGTTCTGTCGCAGATGAATCTTCTCCTTTTTGTCTTCCAATCGCTCAATGCTACTACCAGATATTGTGTTCTTTTCCTACAGCTTCTGAGCCATTCTTTCAGATTTTATAACACTATCGATTATCTCTGCATATACCTCGATCTATGGCGAATAGATATGTGGTTATTCATTGTGAATCGATTGCCCAATGTCAGTTTGCTTTTGTTGAATACTTCATATTGGCTGCTGCTTATTAGATATTAATTGTTCCACATTACTTGCATATTAATTTTCTGTGTTTGAATTACGTTCAGATTGAATGCCATGCCGGTACCAATAGCTTGTTCTATCTTTAACATTATTCTTCCGTTCTCGCATATCTGATATCCCTTTCGACCATAATACTACTGCCATCAATCATACACATTTTTTTTTCAATCTCCTAAGATAGCATCAGGTCTTCCTAGTATTGGAAAAGGTAATTACTATTAACGACCATCCAGGTGGTACGACGTACGTTATTCTGGTAAATATTCAACGTCAGCTTTCCCACTATGTTCATGGAGTTTCCATTTACATCCTGTAGCATTCCTTCATGAGGTAACATTTCAGATACTTCCATCTTTAGAAAAGTAGTTTTATTTATCAAGTTGCTACAGGAGTCACTATCAATGAGGACATTTAAGTTATGCTGATTTAGGGGAAGTGAGATGGCTAATGCCGGTTACTGTTCTGATCCGTTTCAGGACCAACATAGTTTATCCAAATATCGTCAACATTATATCCGACTTAAATCTTCTTTACAGTATCTTCTGAAGATGCATTCTCTTGCACTTGAACCTCTTTGACGTTTTATTTCAGGTAGCTATCTGAATTAGGTAGGTTCACTTCACACCTAACCTTGAAATGTCCAATCCTG
The DNA here is from genome assembly GCA_022664845.1 of Lepisma saccharinum. Classification (NCBI taxonomy): domain Eukaryota; kingdom Metazoa; phylum Arthropoda; class Insecta; order Zygentoma; family Lepismatidae; genus Lepisma; species Lepisma saccharinum. Next base: position 16,451 of record JAGDQP010014520.1, on the reverse strand, counting down.
TTACACAAATGGCAACCTTTATTCAAGACTGGACATGCATTTCTGAGGCGATCCTCAAAACAAAATTTGAAGGGTCGAATCAATCGGGGAGAAAGAGAAACTTGCCCCAGAGACCTGTTTTTGAACTTTCCTAAGGAAGACAGTGCTTGCAATTCCCTTGCAACTGTACCGAATCTATCACCTTGTGACGTCAAATGACAACTGTCCTTTTCTGCTATCTTGAATTGTAATACAAAATTCACCGCTTTATCAAACGTAAGTTCTTCTATAAACAGTAACATTTTGCGCAGTAGATTGTTAATAACGCCCAAAATTAGCTATGAATACTTCATCCCAAAACGTAGTGAATCGACACTTAATACCCTGACTCTCCAATATCTTTACATACTCAACTATCGTCTGACCTGGGCTTTGGACCATTTGCCGAAAGGTTCGGAAATTGATGACAGGCTAGTAGGTGTTAATTAACATTTCCTCAAGTTCAGCACAATATAGTTCACTCAAACGTTTTGAGCCAAATTTGTCCTGTAATCTATCGTAACTTTCACCATCCAAAGATCTTAGTAAGAAAGCAACTTGTTTCTCTTCTTTAACGTAATTCATCAGACAATAAAGTTTAAATCTTTCCAAACAGTTTTCAACTTGATCTACTTTACTCTCAAAGATTTGGAACTTTGGAAGAGAGTCTACCATTCTGTATATACCAATTTACATGCACTAGTTCCAAAATAAGAATCATAACTAACTTATCACCGACACTAATTCAGATTCACACGCGCAATTCCAGTGGCTGAGTTACACTATATAGTTTTCATATCGTGTACTTAACTACCACAAATTGTTAGGTTCAAGAAGCACTGATTAATCCCGTTCTCGTACGCCAATTTGATATATAATCAATCATTTATAGTTTAGTTCGCGTGGGTTAACTTCGGTACATGCAAACTGAATCAACATAAGTAAAACATACTTTTAAGAGATCCATATATTAATTCGCACATTAGTTCTGTACACAATATAACATCTTAGGTTAGCTATAATTATTTATAAAGACCGATCCCAGCGTTAATACATCACACATATTGGTAAATACGAGTTTACCAAATGTTCAGTTACATTTCCACAGATTCCATTTGTACTACAATATCAACAAACGAAATATCTATAGCCTCATCCTATTCTTAACATTTTGAACTAAGGCTTCAAACATATAGTTACAAATCATGCTAGATTGCTTTCAGTTTAAGCATCGAAGAACATTGTCCCTAAACTCCATGTTTCCAGATCACCAAAGCAGGAAATATTGAATAATAATAATAATAATTTCATCACTTTGTGTTATTCAGACGGGCATGTTTGTATTAGCGTAAGAAGTTGTCTTTGAGCAACCTAACACAAACCTAATGACTCAATGAAACTACTTCCCTCCTCCTCCCAAAAAGTTCCTAACAGTTGTCTTTGTGAGAAAAGAAGTGAAAGTCAATCAGATTCATATCCCACCAGAGGCATGTGTGATAAGAGTACATAACTTTCAGGGCCTATGAAAAACAAATCATTATAACTTCGGTTTTAAGAACTTGTGGAACTTGGGAATAGTAAGCATGTTTTCATCTTTCCATATGTGCTGCAACCTGTATGTGAAAATTTCAATGCGATACTCGTCGAAGTGTCCGATAGCTTTCCTTGTTAGTGGAATACTGTGGGATCACTGGGATGAATATTATTGACGATGGAATCAACAGTATTTGTGAGAGAATATAAAGTCTGTGGAAAGAAATAACCTACTGTGAAGAATAAAGGCAAGAATCAAACCTAATGAATTACAAGCTAGTCGCCGTCGTAATGATTCACGGAAGTGGCTTCAGGACAGGGAATGTGCAATTGTGTTTTGACGTTAAAGGTGGTTATGGCGTTTACATCGCGTATAATTAAAAACAAATCTAACGTGACTTTACCCGAACTATTACCTTGAAGTGCGTAAAATGCTGAAGTGACTAGGCCTAAAGGTTTACTAAAGTGTTGAAAATGCGTAAAAGGTAAGGTTATTTCCTGTGCGATACGCACATGCCATGAACGACGCATGGGGATGTGGACGTAGCGCCCTACATAATCTCGACATACGGAAAGAACAGGTGGGGTGGTCAGGTCAGTCCCAAGCTCGACCGCCTTTACCTCCTATAAAATTGAGTCCAGTGTTCTTGGTGTTTCTGGGCATTTTGGGAGGCTAAGGGCACCTCAGAGCACCAGACATTGGAGCACTGCGAGAAAAATTCCCAATGTCCTGACGGGGATTTGAACCCGAGCCGCCCGATTCGTAGT
>JAGDQP010014520.1:0-14032 GCA_022664845.1 Lepisma saccharinum | reverse complement strand
TTTTGACGTTAAAGGTGGTTATGGCGTTTACATCGCGTATAATTAAAAACAAATCTAACGTGACTTTACCCGAACTATTACCTTGAAGTGCGTAAAATGCTGAAGTGACTAGGCCTAAAGGTTTACTAAAGTGTTGAAAATGCGTAAAAGGTAAGGTTATTTCCTGTGCGATACGCACACGCCATGAACGACGCATGGAGATGTGGACGTAGCGCCCTACATAATATCGACATACGGCAAGAACTGAGGTGGGGTGGTCAAGTCAGTCCCAAGCTCGACCGCCTTTACCTCCCAAAATCTCCAGAAACACCAAGAACACTGGACTAAATTTTATATGAAGCTAAGGGCACCTCAGAGCACCAGACATTGGAGCACTGCGAGAAAAATTTCCAATGTCCTGACGGGGATTTGAACCCGAGCCGCCCGATTCGTAGTTAGACGCGCTACCGCCTAAGGCGTGGCGACTCCATTTCAAAATAAGTATAAAATGAATCTAACCTAACTTCTCTAAGCAATTTTCGTGAATTATGTAATGTTAAGAATACAACAAGAAGCAAAAGGGAGCTCTTATTATTAAGTACAAATAAGAACAAGTAAAGTTCTTTGAAAAATGAAGATAAAATAACGTCAGCTCGCCGGAAACATAATCCCGGCCAGCGATCTGACACCCTAAGGTCTCATTTTCAAACCCGCTTGCGATTTGGGTGAATAGCCAGTTGAAACACGTGTTACAACACGTAATAAAATTACACCACGTGTTTTAATTGGCTACTCGCCCTAATCGCAAGCGGGCTTGAAAATGAGGCCTAGCGTGTACACTAAGCAGTGAGCTGGGAATCAACAGTTTCGCGACGTCTTTAAGTAGTTAAGCTGACGCAACTCTCGGAATATTTACGACGGAGAAGGCTCTAAATGGATTTAAAAATTAAAGTATGTTCTCCATATCACCTTCACCTCCACGATATTAGTTGAACGGGGTTCATTTTTCAGTCAGTGTAGAGTTAATGTCGCTACATGCATACAAATTTAATACGTCACTCACTATGTAGATGCAGGGCTGAAGTTGGGTCGAATAATTAAAATATATCCTCGAGAGTTCCGGCATAAATTCACGAACGTACAGACGCAATAATCTCGAAAGTGGTTTCGAAATATATTTTGACAATAAGTTTAATCTGAACTGTTAGTAACATCATTATTTTGTTGTATTCGTGTCATGACAACTTATGTTAACTATATAATAAATTTGATTTTTAAATATTGTACCTAATCCACCACTAGCAATCATTCTTAAGAATTTATTTTGCTATTGATTGCACATTCATAATTGCACCGTTCCGCCTAAAATATTTTTTTCCAACTTCAACACTCTGTAGATATATATCTTTTCTTCAGGTTTCAATCCTTGTTGCCTCCACGATTGGATAATAGACGGGAACAAAGGTTAAGTGATGAACTGTAAGAAGATAACCTTCTATATTCTATGTATGTATATACAGGTAAACCATTCCGCCCTGATTGACTGAATGGTGCATGACGAAATCTGGAAGTGTACCAAAAAGTATCCGTTTAGAGAAATCAGTGTTATACTAGGATTCGAAATCGCCAGCTAGCTAGCGACAACCGCAACCAACCAGGGCAAGTCATGCTATCACAATGCTTCTCGCGACAGAGGAATTAGCAACCACGGACACGCGTGCGGGTAGAGGAAAAATATATAGGAGACCCGTTGATGCATTGAAACAAAACTGAAACGTAAGAGGCAACGACTCATTGACTCCTTGTGCATTTAAATGTCGACGCGAAATACTGAATATAGATTTTGTTTGGTGTTGCGTTCCCCTGACACCAAGAGAGCGACCGTCGCTAAGATTTCCCTATCTGGAGCTCGCTGGGTCATCTCTTTGGTTCCCGCAAATTCCTACCACTTACGTCATCCCGCAATGAAATATGGGAATTCAAAACTGTTCACTGCTGTCCGGAATGGACTACTCTGTTCTATATGGGATTTGAAATAATTTCTTATTGTAGGCGTATTTAGATAATTAGGTGCCTCGCTTAGAGACTATTTGATGGACCTCTTTACCACGTGTTCACTTTTCATATTCTTAACCATTCTGTATTGCTTCTAAAATTAATATTAGATGTTAAACTAATCTCCGTGTCACTACAGTGGAACTGTGCAAGCAGACACGTTTGTCAGGTGATAGTTGGAATGGTCTGTGCAATTCAGCCTATCAACTTCCAGTTCCCATAACTTATAAGGATCGAATCTGCAACCAATCGCACTAAAAACAAGATCATTATTCATTTAAACTTCATCCGAAATTATGATATTTAACATACTTCAATACAGTCTTTTACATATCCTCGAATTCGTTTCTACACACTGAGAAACAGTCATCTGAATTAAAGAAAACAACTCGACCACTTTTTATATCGGAAGTTAAGTTATGGCCTTCAGAAATTGTGGCAAGATTTCTAATCTACGACTTTAGAAGTAACGGAAAATCGCTCAGAGTTAAAAAATTGTGGTTCATTTAATGTAAGTTTCCTACATGTTTGTTCAACTGATTGAGAATCAAATGTAGAATCTACGCGAAGAGCGTTTTCCTCAAGGTTTCCGCCAGGATTTTCAGAAGGGGAGTGTAGAGTCAAAGTTGGAAGGGTGTACGTGGAGCTTTGCACGGTTCGTATTTAGTTTTTATCTAAAAAAGTTTTTTTTTGTCAAGAATCACTGGTTTTCCTCTTTCTATCGGCCACCATCTACCTGTAGGTCAAACAAGTGAGCACACGCATTTACGCGTGATGGAACTTCTGTCAACTAGGCCGTCAAAGTAAATATGAACTCAATAATCTAGTAAAATGTTCGGAACATATAAAAAGAAAAGATCAAAACAGTAAAAATGTTATATGAGATGCTTAAGTTTACTAAAAACAAAATCAAATATTGACTTTTGAGTATCTGATCTGTCTCACACGGAAGCATCGGCTTTCGGCCTTTATATTGATATATCAAGCATTCATAGAGTGAGTTTCACCAGCTTTCTTTAAGAATTGACGAATTGTTGAGCCACTTGAAAGGTGTAGATCACCCCCGCCATCTTGGTATGACCTTTCCATTTATTTACACGGGAATTGTTTTACTCATTTTATACCTCTCAGAAGTAGAACATTTAAGTTCTGCTTTCACAGAATTTGTCTTGGTGGTTATTTTGACTCTTGTATAGTTTTTGTTTGTGAAGTTTCTTCAACTATATAAGTATAATGTATTATTAATAGTTTGCTATATAAATCACAATATGTTAACGGGAAATTATACTGTTCATGTGTAAAATATTGCATTTCTATAAAATAGCATGAGTAAAAGAGAACATGACGATAAACTGGGCGAAAACAGAAGTTAAAAATATGCTCCTGAGAGATATAAGACGAGTAAAACAATTCACATGTAAATCAATGGAAAGTGCGTACCAAGATGGCGCGGGTGATCTACATTGTTAAGACTTAGGAAATAGATTACATTAATTAACTAATGATTTGTTAAATTCTTAACGAAGATTGGTGAAACCATAGTCTTTCGGTCCATTATTATGCTCTGCCTTGTTTCACTAAAATATATTTTCCTTTATAACAAACCTCCCATGTTGCATATCCTTTCCAGAATATTCAGTATAAGAAAATATCCCTACTAGTTTCTGGTCCTTTTCTCTCAGATTGTATAACTTCTTTATACTGCTCTAATACCGTAAAACTAAAAGCTACACAACGTTCGTTTCTCTTTTTCCGTTTGAAACAGATTTGGATTTTTATGAGAAAATGGACATGACACTTCTGAGCCTTCATAAAAAAGTTCCGTTCGATTTAGCAGAAAAAATCTTAATAATAATTGTCTTTTTCTCGAAACTGTATTTCATGTCTGGTTTCTCGAGACTGTGCATGTCGTATAGAAGACGTGGAGAATGGTGGAAACACCTCTTTCTTAGCTTACAAGCAATCATGCAGAAAGCAAATATTCTGATGGAGTAGAAAAGAATTAGATCTATGTGTGCTTGTTAGATTTCAAGGAACGGCTAACACAAACTGATGTAAATATGTGCAGTTTCATCAGTGTATAATTTGTTTCGGGACAAATGCAAAATCTATCCACTTTATAGAATAATTTGAAAGGAAATGTCTATTTACCCAGATATTACCAAAGCCACCATGTTGAAAGATGGTCATGTTATCTTTCTAAACTCTACACGAGCACCATTTTCGCTACAAGGATAATCGATCATAAATATGCTAAACCTTTATTCTTCAAAACCAAAGAATTAAGTTGATTGATATGTTTCGGTCAACATCCCTAAATCACTGAACTGGTATTTAGAATTTCTGGGGGTAGCAATAGACTGAAACTGCAGGTCACAAATTTTAATTTGAATAAACTCATAGTAGTAAACGTTTTGCAATAACTAATGAGTAATTATTTGGTGAATTGTCATTGATTACAGTATATGTGACGTTTAAGTTAAATTCAATTACTTTTTAAACGCAATATTCTGTTCTGAGTGCAAACAACGCTTACAATGTATTCGTGAAGTGTTATTTACAATTTGCATGTTACCCTCCTGTTTCAGCTAATTTTTCTTAATTCTAAGACCTCTTTCATGCTTCTGTTACAGCGACGTCGAGTGAATAAGTTAGACATTTTATTTCAAAGCCTCAATCGTTTGTTCCTAACCAGATGTTTGCCTATTGCAAGGAAAATATTTCTTTCCATTCCAAACTACAGGGATAAGGTAAAAACGCACCAGTAATGGACAGTGTACCAGTAATGGACACTTGAAGAGAAAGGTTGTAAAATACGATTATCCTAAGGGCGGTAATCATTTAACCTGCATGGGAAAATTTAATATAGTATGTTCTGATGCCACTGAATATTATTCGTTCGTCATTGCTTTCATCTGATATTTCTGACATCAGGTTGGAGTTAGGTCCATGATTGCACTTACACTTCCATGCATTCTGTTAAGCAAGGGATTAAGGTAAGAGCTTTCGTTTCTTTATTCATGACATTTCAATAACGATTACTTTTGTTGTTCTGCACTAGTATCCATTACGAAATGTCTGGGTTTTGAGTACTTAAATGGCCAAACCAATTATAACGGACCTGTTATGCAATGCAGGAAGTGTCCATTACCGATACGACAAAGTCAGTTTTTGTCCAGTGACGGACACTCACTATTCGTTACTGAGTTGAAACCAAAACCCTTGGTTGACTGAATTGTTATTAACATCCTAAGAGAGCTGATGAGTTTCTAAGGACGAAACTTTGAAGAGAGAGAGATTTCGGTAAAGTGGGCTCTGAACCACTCCCTTCAATAGCTCTCAGGGGATATTGAACTCATGAACACGCGCGCAGAAAATGAGCGCGCTAAACTCTCCATAACTATGAGGGCGAAATCATAATTCTGTTAATTGTTTTATTTCAACTTGGGAAAAAAATATTTACTCTTCATGACTACAAGTTTGTCAGGAAATGTTTTGGCCATTTTTTCAATGATGGACGCGGGGATGCCCATTAATGAAATGATTCGTTTTAATATTGGACACTATTCATGGTAAGTTAGAATTTGCATTTGTATAGCCACAAGGAATCTATGGCTCAGGCTGGGTAGGGTAGGGGAAAGGAAGCGGGAAGGAGTCGGACAGGTCTAAGGTGAAGATGCCATTAGGGCATTTGCCTGTTATGACTGAGATAAAAAAAAGTTAAAACCTTAGTAAGAATGGTCGATAACTGTTTTCGAACCCAGGACCTTCGGAATGATCACTCAGTGGAATTCCATTAAACAATAAGATAATCGAAGAACAGCATTAAACATATAATCGTGTTTACTACTTACATTTGAAATATCAGCAATGATTATTTAAATATTTTGAGTTATACAGTATGTCCATTGCTGGAACATCCAGGCTTTTCCGTGTCCATCACTGGTACAAAAATAATATCAGACAAAAAACGCCATTTCTTCTCAAATAGTGTATGTTGATGAAAGTAATGGGTAGAAATCACTAGAAGAAAGCATGGAGAATGTGTAACATTCTCATTTGATCAATACATTTGATCAATACATCTGTATTTGAGTTAAAAATTATAACGGTGAAAAATGTCCATTACTGGTGCGTTTACCTTACTAAAAGTAGCAAGAAGTTAATACAAATATCTGTGTGTGTCCCAACACAAACAGGCTTACACTTTATAGTTTCTCCCAAGAAAATACTCTCCCTGAAGTCCCTATCACAGATTTTCGATTGGGAAATCAAACCAAGGTGCATTGGAGAAAGCACTGTCTACAACGCGAGAGGTATCATACAATACTGAAGAGAGGTCACATAAGAAAACTTCGGTCACATGTTTCTCTTATGTTTGTATCTTCACTGTTGTGTCATTTAAGATCTCTGACACTCCTAGCAGTCCTATCTGTTTACTGCAATAAGGATCAACCAAAATTGTTCTTTATTTCGATCAATAACGATTATGCAAATAGCATACCTGTTAGCTTTGAAAACAGGTTATTTGCTCATGATTCGTAAACTTAATGACCTGACGAGCAGAAAGAGATCATATTCAGTATATGTTGTAGCTGACAAAATATGTTTCTCAATTATCTAGGCATTTTTTTATTGAGTTGTTTCCTACTGAGAAAGTTCTCCACAAATTCCCATTATGGAATCACAAACAGAATAATTTTTACGCTGATTATCTCACTCGTACGCAGAGATGAACGTTTCCATCCACGATTTCGTATGTCAATAATCAAGTCATTTGCTTAACACACCTTTATTCACAAAAAATAAATAATTATATATCTTTTTAAGATGCCTCATTCTAATATAACAACTTACAATAATATTTTGCTTTATAATTGACAGGAACTGATCAAATGCCCACGGCAGAATTGGAATCTTACCCGTGTCCCCATTATTCCGTGGAGACGGTGGATGAGTTGAAACTGCAGTTGAAAGTAAATTCAGAAGAGATTAAGCGTTTGTGGCAACAGGAAAGTGATGGGGCCGAATCTTCTTGTGAATCACAGATTTGTGTTGACACTGATAGTACAAATAATCCACAGAAGGGACAACACAATGTTCAAGGTAGCGACCAATCGGATCCAGATGGTAATGACACTAGTAAGACTCAAGGCAAAAAGAAGAAGAAGAAAAGGAATGAACTTTGGAAACGCATCGATGACGTAGAAGCATTTTTCGTTTCCGAGACTGATATATCACCACGATCTACTACGCAAGATGCGAGTCCAAGGAGTCCGAAACGTGCTCATAGTCCACCAGAGAGATTTCCGTTGCCACGACCTGACACATTGCAATATTCTCAACAACTTCAAGGTACACTGAATGTTGATGTCCCAGAATTCTTTCCTAAGAATACAAAGCCACCAAGAGTAACTGAAAAGTACTTTCCGTCTTCCAATGAAAGAGGACTTGAAAGTGAGATGTTTCCATACGGAAATCAAGACCAAAAACACGAGGAAGAAATTCGCAATCAACCTGTTACCACTGCACCCTCGTTCCAAATTGGATATTGTGCTAGCTCTACAAGAACTACACAATCGCAGGCTGCGTATCAGCAACAGCACCAACTACAACAACAACAACAGGTTCAACCACAACAACATATGTACCAACAACATTTACAACAGCAGCCACTTAGATTTAATGTTCTTAACACTCCACGAGCTGATACTAACTTCCAATTTGGTTCTACTGCACCAAATTTGCGTCAATTCCCGTGCTTGGTTCCTCCTTCTGCTTTTACAATTAGTATATCAACTCAGCCTATAACTGGCCCTAGTCTTCCTGCAATTTCTATGTTGAGTCAAGCACAGCCAAGTGGGTTGCAAAGGTTAGTACAAGAAGCACATTTTACAACTACACCGCCACCTCCACCTCCTCCGTCTGTGGCTGTAACATTTCAGCAAAGTCAACAACCAATTATTGATCCATCGTGGTTTGGCCATCAAGGACAACAAAGACTTGCATTAAATTCACAAAGTATTAGTATTATTCCACCAAGACCACCATGTGTTGTTCACATAAATGGCCATAACCAACCGATCTCACCGAACCAAGGAATGTTATCACACTTCCCGCCATTAACGGCTACTGGTCCATCCAAGAAGTGCCGCAACATTGATGCTAGTCCAAGAATATCTTTAGCTTCATCATCCGTTGGTAATTCAGAAGCTGAAATATGTAATGAGATGAAAATTTCTGCGGCACGTTCTCCAAGACAAGACGCTCCGTTAAAATTTCCAGCTTCCACTTCCTTTGATGTACAATCGCAGCAGGCTTTTCAAAACATTCCTGTCTACCAGCATCCACAAGAATTTTACCATGAAACAGCCAGGAAAAGAAATGGCGGAGTTGATTACGCAAATCTTATTTTACTTACAAAAGGGAGTACAAGAAATCGTCACAATAAAGGGAAGAAAATGCCTTCGGATGTGTGTGGGGATCCAAATACAAAGAGAGAATTTGCTGATAAAATGGAAGATAACTACATGACTGAGGCTGATCATAATGAAATAGAAGACAGTGGAACAAGCCAGTCCTATTTTAATCTCGTAACTTCATCAGCAACAACGTCACCACGAAGTGTTCAGGGTGTTACTGCTAACGAACTTGTGGACAATTTGCCTCCATCTCCAAAAGGATACAATAAAGCTCAAAACTACCAAGACTCTGAAGCTGCAGGGTACGTGAACGAAAATATAACTCCAGAAAAAAATTCTGGGCAGAGTAATAATACATTTGCCTGTGAAAAGAAATCACCAGACCGTTCCTCGCTGAATGTAGTACAACCTCACTCTCCTTCTTCGTCATCTACGCCTGCTGGAGCAGATGATTACGATAATGAATCCTATCCTCCCTCGAAGGAAAGGCAAGATGTCCTACGGTGGCTTGAAGTTGTATGTCCAGTTCGAGCCCAGGACTTTAGAGACGTGGAAAAACTTATAGAAAAAATTGACACTCTTGAAGGTGATATTGAAGAAAGTATATATGCTCCTGGTAGTAGAGAGACTGCAACAGAGAAATGGAAAAGGGACGAATCACATTTATTCTCTGATAACGTTGATGCTTCAACCTTTCCCAACATAGACTTAGGTACTCAATCTGCCGATGTTTCTCTTCCAAAACGAAGACTGTATCGCGATGTTTTGACTAATAAATATTATTCTGTGGAAGAAAGCATTGGTGTTGATAATGAATCAGCTGCAGTAAGTAATATATATAGTCAAGGAGGTTCAGAAGCAGAACCTGGAGGATTACAAAGTAAATCATGTGTATCGGTCGAGAATGATATTTTTTCAAGTACTGATAGCTTAGACAAAAAGTATGCTGAGCTTGAAAGACAAGCAATGGAGCAATACAAATCTTCAGACGAAAATCTTTCTGAAAAATATGAAGAACTGGAACAAGAAGCGTTGGAGCAATATTTGCCTTCATCGCAAAGCAGCAGTAATGAGAGCTTATCTGGAAATCCATTTCCAGATACTTCAACGTCACAGCCTTGTACAGATAACTCAGAGAGCGTTTACCGTAAACGAAATCGTGTTGCTCATCAGAAGCACACTGCATGCTTAGCAACAAATTTACCAGTTAAGACCAACAATGCACAGAAAGAAGAAAAGCATAACAATCAGGAAGCAAAATTTACTGTTAATTGGGCGCAAGTCGTAAAGCAACACGGAGTTTCTGGAAAAGCAAAGGTTGTGGAGACATGTGTTTCTCTTTGTTCTAGTCAATCGCATCAAGAGTTAAGCACTTCAGTGAAAGACAGTGGAAAAACAGTTGCAGCGACTAAAAGCTTATGTTCTGTATCTTCCTCACCTAGTTCATCTATCGTAACGTCAACTAAGCTAAGTACTGGAGGAAGTGGAGATAAGCAGACATCAATGGTCGATCTGACAAGTCAAGCATCAACAGTCCCCATAATGAACGCTAAAGCCTCTAAGAGGCAGATTGTGCTTGTGTCGCCCATGAAACGTCATCCAGAAACAGTGAGCGTTGAAGACAGTTCCGATACGGAAGAAGGTCCTCAATTAGTAGTTGTTGTTTCTTCAGGAAAACGCGAAGGAGGTCCTCTAGTATCAGCAATCTGTAACGAAAGTGATCGATATCCACTTGTTAACCCTTCCAATGAATCGGAAACTACTCAGAACAAGAAAGAAGCTTTTAAAATCTCAATTGACAAAGATGCAGACATATCAGATGATATTCCAGGACCAAGTACATCTAGTGCGGTTTCCAAGAAAAAGCGAGAAAAATATTCAGTTGATACGCAACCTAATATATCTTCATCTTGCGGAGGAGGCGATCCACAGGTCAGTGACCCAAACGAGCAGCGGACCCAGGTCTCCTACAGTCAGCTTCCTCAATATCAGTCCGCAGATACCAAGACGGATCAGCCGGAAGTGGTAGACATCGGCAAGGATCCAGGGGCCTGGGTAGAAGAAAACCAAAAAGCAAGTTCTCCAGTTAGAGAGAATCTTCATGGAGTTAAAGCCCATAGTGAAGTGAAAATTGCGGAAGAACAAAAAATAGGAGAACGTGTATCCATGAAAAGTGCTATGGATGAAGAATGTAATGAAGATACAAAAGACTTTGGTGCAGCCAATAAGTTGCCACCTTGGATGAAACAAAAAAAGAAAAAACTTAAAAGAAAAAAGAAAAGTAAGAAACTCAAGAAACGGGGTATGGGAAAATCAGAGTCTTTTCTAAGAGGTGATAATATATCAGGGAGAGACAAAGAAGGTAGCGGAGATGAAGACGATGATGATGAAGATGATGAGGACATTGAAGCATCTTTAGACCAGTTGGCACAAGACACCAATACATCTAGCTGCGATGACAATATTCCTATTCAAATTGAAGAAAATGCTACATCAGAACTAGAGAGAGGCGAGGAACATTTTGGTACAAACATACCAACAGCAACAAAAGTAACTCAAACATCATTTGATATAGCACATAGTAGTTGTGAAACAGAAAAGCGAAGTACAAGAAACGCATCAAAGGTAAAATGTTCCATAAAAGCCGCTTTTAGTCAAGGAAAGGGCAAAACTGTTAATTATGTAGAAAAACTCCCTCAGTCAGCAAAAGCGGACGTTCTTGCACTGCTAAATCGTATAGAAAATACGCTGATTGCTAGTACTAATCCTGCGTCACAACCAACGCCTGTAATGAAAGAGAATCCTCTTCAACCATCTACCGATAATGGCGTTGCTGACACTGAAGGCGATAAGACTTCAAAGGAATCCTCTCCTACCTACACATTTTCAACATTTGATGATGAAACACATAGTTTCGGAGGGAATGTTTATTCTACTACAACAATCACGAAAAGATTTAACACATTAAATAAATCTCGTACGGAAACGATAATAAAATTCAGCTCAACAGCTACAGCCATTACAGTGAACAAATACATCGATAAGGTTTCCAGCATTAAGAAAAAGTCCCCAAGAGATAAAACTAAAGTAAGTCCACGTGAGTCACCTCGATCTAGTACTTCAGTTGAACAATCAATCAGTGCCGAGCCTTCTGTTTTCAGTGCTTCACCCATAATAATATCAAAAGGGTCAAGCTCGCCAAACAAAGATTTAAAGGAAGACGAACCAGAAGAAGCAGTTGAAAGAAAACAATCTGATATTAAAAACAACAATGAAAAGCTAGATTACAAACAACTAGATGAAGAACCAACAATCAAAAGGGACGACAATGAACGCTTTTCTGATTCGATACTACCAGCTAATACTGAACATCGTAAGGAGAATGAAGACGACTCTATAGTATCAAATGTGACCAATGAAACACGGTGTTTACAGGAGAAAGATAACGTCACAAAGGCGGGAACGTTAAATCGAGAAGAAGAGCTCATTAAGAAGCTTGTAAACTGTACTAACCCTACACCAGCGACTCTAGGTGAGGATTCCACGAAAGGGAATGAGAAAGTTATTAAGACGGGAAACGTGTCCCCAGAAGAAGAATTTGCACAGAAGACTGAGAACGTTACTGAGGTAACAAACGTAACTCCAGAGCAGTTGATGCAGAACATCCAGAGCGTCACTGAAGCAGCAAATGTGACTTCAGAAGAACAGTATACACAGATCGTTGGAGACGTGTGCGAAACTGCAAATGTGACTCCAGAACAACGGCATGCAGCACATTCTGTGGAGAATAAGACTTGTCCTTTGTTCCAAGATATGAAACCACTTAAGAAGTGGGAATCTAAAAGTGCTCCAGAATTACTTCTTAAGGAACCAACCAATCCAAAACCGGAAGACAACAGTTGTAAAACTGACGAACTAATTTCTTCCAACGTACTTTCCTCCATCTCTGAATCTCCTAGATCAAGTCACGAAACATCCCGATTGAGGATAAAACCAAACAGTGATGGCGAAAGTTCACAAGGAACTACTACTACCACCAACACTGATCCTCATAGCAAAACAAAGGGGAAATTCTTGGATGTCACGTCAAGATTCCGAAGAGGAAGTGAAGCGACAGAGGTGGGGCGAAATTTCAAAACTCTAAAAAGTAAAGCAGCTAGCTTAAGAACAGGGTTCTCAAGAAAGTTTACTGAGACTGAAGCCCAGTCAAGCTCAGATAAAACAGCCCCAACAGCAGCGACAATTTCTTCGGATACCTCAAGGGTAAATCCAGATTCATCTCTTCCAGCGTCATGTTGCCACTCGGACACTTCTCTCATTGCTCCAACTACCAGACCAGATTCTCCTCCTGAGCAAGAGACAAGCTCAGACAAGGACTGCAAGCCAAAGTCTCCAGCGACCAGTTGCTCTGGTGACTCTATACACTCTCTACCATCCATTCGTCTGGAAGCTCCTGAAAGTGCCGCTGAAAAAGATGATGTTGTGTTTCATCACAAACCGAAGAAATCATCCACTCTTGGATCTCTAACTGCACGTCACAAGAACAAAGTGAGTTACAGTGATGGATCACAAGATTTTCAGAAATTTTCTGAGAAGAGATCAGAGAAGAAGTCCAAAAGTAAGAATTCGAAGGAGAAGTATTTCGAAAACTCTGATGAAGACGTTGCAGCCAGGAAGACAGAAATGCCTTGCTCCATTCAATGAACTATTTTTTTTTTAGTATTATACGTCAATAAAGTAGGGTAGACAAAAACTATTTTTATAAATATCTTTAGATAGGTTTAGTAGACAGAGATATCATGATATCTACGAGAGTAGTATACAAATTCCAACTTATTTTATAAGAAATTATATTTCAGACATTTATATTCCGTTGCATAAAGAACTAAATTATTTTGCTTAAAGTGATTCAATCAAGTAGTACACGATTTTATGATTTTCAATCAAATTAATAATGAATGAAATCGCTTATGACATAGTTTATATTGATACGAAGTTCTTAGGAACAGTTTCGCTTTGTAGAAGAAAAAAAAGTTTCTAACTATGCTAGTAGATATTTATCAAAATTATTCACTAATATTAGTGGCGTGCTCTCAATAACCACAGCTGTGCATATCTTGTTCCATTCAGGACAAATGAATAGTAGCGATTGATGTTGATGCACAAGTAGAATATAGAAAAATTTCCAAAATTTTTCAACTTGGTCAATGCAGAGCTTTTTGAGACATAGAATTAAGCATATGTCAAAATTATTCTTGGATTATGAAACTGAAGATGTTGCTCAGTATTGCAAAATCACTTTTATATTTTCTGATTTGTAGTAAAACATTTTCAATGAAAAATTAGTAAAGACTATTTCTTTTAGTATTCTACGTTTTATTTTATTTCAATTTCTAGTTTGTGTATAAGGGAAAGATGGCTTCCAGTGGGGTAGTACCTGTTTTCAAGGTTTCTCCATGCAATCACAGATCTTTAAATTTCCAAGATCATGAACTAAAATAGCACCACATATTGCACTCGGTACCAGCGATGCCAACTTAGCTCTTTTGTCGCTAGATCTGTCGCCTTTTGAAGAC
>JAGDQP010014519.1:29400-44956 GCA_022664845.1 Lepisma saccharinum | reverse complement strand
TCGGTTCTTTTCGACTGAAGCGGTTCCGACCGACGATTTGTGATTGGACTCTGTTCAGCTACAGGTTTTTTCCTCAGTTCCACACCATTGAATTCAGAATCTATAGACTGAATCTCAGTAATTACTATTTTCCGCTCTTCAATTTGTTCCGATTTTGAAACGTGATTTCCTAATCGTAAGGTAGGTGAAATTTGTTCCCTAAACTCGTCACTTTCTGCACAATCGGAAGGTTTCGGACTAATTGAATTACGGCTACTAATCCTTGGACTTGTTGATGCAGAACTACTTCCTGATTGAGATTTAAGACTTGAATGGCCATTAGACTTACCACTAGGTATACAGAATTGAAATGGTTGAGGACTATGAGAGGATCTTTCACTTAATTTTGGACTGGTGATTGAACTTGGCGGACTAGATAAACTTTGTTTGTTAGCCAAGGCTGTAGCAGAGTCCACACTTCGTCTGAAGGGCGATCCTCTCTGTCCAATCGTAGGGCTGCAATCAGCTCGTACTTTCTCAAGTTCTAATTTCACTCTTCTCTCTCTCAAAATATCTCTACCAATCTCGGACTCAAATTTTCGTCTGTTCTCCTCCACTGGTGAGACAAGTTCAGCAGAAACAGATTTATCGGACATATCAGGAGATGGTGATGGTGACAAACCAAATACTGACAGTGATGATTGGCTAGAAGGTCTTCCAGGGCTCGTTGGTATTTGCTTCACTTCTGTCGGAGTTAGCGCATCATCTTTGAGAGTATCAGAATCTGGCTCATTGATCGGTGTACTCACAGACGATCCGGTCGATTCAGCGTGAGTTTTTAATGATGTTGGTCTGATTCGAGTTTGAGTCTGAGTATCAACTTGAGTCGTCGGTGTGGAACTTGAGGTATCCGATTGGCTAGTACCGCTTACGCCTTCTTCTTGCTTGTCTTCATCACTACCTACGATATCGTTTACTTCCTGCACTGATTTTCTGAACGCTTTCACTTGTTGATAAACCTCTTGATCGGATCCAGTACTGGCAGCTGGTTTCAAGCTAACAGCAATATCTTGAACAACACCAACTTCTAGATTATGAGGTAAATCGCCTCCTCCTTGTTTTCGCAAAGTAATTTCTATATCCTGAACCACGTCTACTTCAATGTCTTCATACACATTTTCTTCAGACTGGTTAGGATCATCAGGGGAAGGAGGTGAATTCCGATCGTTTCCCGTTGAACATCCTTGTGTGTTCTTCTCAGATTGGGGACAATCACCAGCCGAACCTGCTGCGTTGGAGTGTGAAGATGAAGCTGGAACATTTTGATAAACATGTTTTACTTTCGGTTCCTCTGAACTAGTAGTGGTACCAGCTGCTTGTTGTTGTTGTTGAACTTCTTCGTACTCTCGATCCGAAGTGCACGAAACAGTAGTGCGAAAAGTTGTTGCGGGATCAGTCCCTAAGGTGAGAACATTTTCGTAACGCACATGGCCTGGAGCAGCCCATTCCACATTTTCGTATACCATATTTTCGTTATTCGTTCCCAGAAGCTCTGGGGTGTTTGGTTCGGTATCGTTTACAAGGGGAGTATACAGAACATCTGCCGGTTCCTGTACGGGAGTATCTGGTGTCGTTAAATCTGAACTTCCTCTTCCAGAGCTATACAGAGTGAAACTTTCATTCTCCGACACGGTTGCTTCAGCTAAAGAGACACTGGTCTCCGACGGAGATTCAGCCACGTGGACTTCCGCGCGAACGACATGGTCTTCTGCATCTGGAGAGGACCCCGTAGACCAACGCACTTCGGGAGACTGGGAATCAATGTAACGTAATTCTGCAGCCGAATTAGCCAACTGTTCTTCAAGTTTCGAACGCTTTCTCGCAGCAGGCGATGAAGAACCCGATTTCTTCTTTTTAGGAGACGGATCGGCACTGCTTGCTGTGTCTTCCGGCCTAGCATGTGGCACATCGCGCAGCGAAGCACGTCTTCCGGGTTGTGGCGACGAGAACCTACGCCGAAATCTTTCCCTAAAGCTAAGTCTTTGAGATTCGGGTCGCAATTCCTCTCCAAGTGAACGCGGTGATCTGTTAGGTCGTGGGGATCCTTCTCCATCCGCATCAGCTAACGGCGATCGTGAAAGACTTCCACTTCCGAGAGACGTCGAAACTAATGTCTCATCTTCAGAAAATATTCGCATTTCACTTTCTTCGAGTTCAAAGTTCAGTTGAATTTCACTTAAATCTAACGACGCTTCCTCATCTAATGCCTGATGGCCTATTTCGGTTAGGTTATCAAAATAAGAATCATGGGAAACCGATCTATTGTGACTGGGCTTTGACGGTCCCGTTGATCCCGGTGTTAAACCAGACTGAGTTCCTGACGATGCATCTGGGCTGCTTCCGGTATCTTTGTCCAGTTCCAGAGCTGCAGAGTTTCGACTTGATCCGGCAGATGGGACATTAGACACTAACGATTCTGCACTTTTAACTGGCCTCAATCTCCTTTTTCCTTGTAATAGATCTGCTTCGGTGACAGCCTTTTCCTGTAAAAAAAAAATACAATAAATAAATACATAAATCAAAATGAATTTTATGGGCAATAGAAAACTATACAAAAATATGGAAATAGATAGTTCTAAGAAAATAGTCTTTGATACACAAACGATACCACTTAATAAACATGACACAAAAGTATACACATTTAAATGCAGAACTCCTAGCGAACGACGTAATTAAGGTTTTTTAATTTTATTTTTTTTTAAAGCCATTAGGCAACTTTGACTCAGGCCGGACGGATGATGATGTGCTGAATTGGTGGACTGAAGAAAGTGGGGAGAACCCAGAGAAAACCCACGCACACGGTGTTTCTCCACCGCAAAGCCCACATGGCATGAGCAGGGATCGAACCCAAGCACCAGAGGTAAGCGCTCTACCATTGAGCCACCGCGGCCCACGTAATTTAAGAACTGAATAGAACTGGTAGTTAGTAGTGTCGCATGGGAAAAGGAACACGTCTGACTGAGATAGAAAATAGTAAAGATAAGGATCACCCCCCACCCCACCCCCGAAACACAGTGACGATTAGCTTCACGATACTAACTTATGCATCAGATTGAATTGTTCACTGGAAATGAACAAGTAAATTCCTGAACATTTTCAAGTGAAAAATTATGTATTATATACTAATACATCAACTTTAATTGTCATGACAATCAGGAAAATACAAACTCGCCGAAAGCTTAGCTTACTACTGAAAAAGACTGAACAAATATAGTTGTTGATACTGTACACCGAAGACAAATACAACGGCAGTTTGTAGTATGACCGAGAGATCTACAATCAGGTTATCAGATCGTTTTGCACTGAATCCGGAAAAAATTCCCAGGACACTGCCAGGGAAAAAGAAATAATTTTGAAATATTACCTGTAAAAATTTATTCTACATTATTTTGGAACACTATTTACAGCTCATAAATAAAATAAAATAAAACCAGAATACAAATAGAGTTTAGAAAAATCTCACGTCACAGGTTAGTTTAGACTTTAGATAAAGTAAAACTTCGAAAATTCGTGGAGTTCAGGGATATAAGCGAAATTTCGGGGAATTATGGGGACATATAAGAAGATTCGGAAACATTACGAAAACAAAAAGTAAGATACGGGGATCTCTGGTCATCTTAGTCTATAGTGGTACTTTGAAGAACCAGGTTCTTCGGAAACGTGCTGCACCCGCTAAAATGAAACTTTTTAACAATTATTTTTCGACCGAAAATTAAAACAAACAAGAAATATCATTCATTGATGTTTCATGGAAAATATACTGAATGAAATCATCCTTTCGGGCTTTTTCATTCATGTCAATTCGTTTGTGAATACCAACAACATCTCAAAAGCACTGGGTACTGTAAGAACAGAGATCACAATATTTGATTTGAAACGTTGCTAATCACAAACTAATTGATACGCCTGGACGCTCAAAAACATTTCACTCACGAAATATCTTGTTTACTAGTTAGCTACTTGGCGTAGTCTCACCTGTACCTGATACTATATTGCGACTTCCTAGGCAAATGTCTGCCGAAAGAGAAGCAGACGTTCCATGAATGCTGAGATCCTGCTAATGAACAACTAGCAGCATTATAAACCGCAACTCTGACAACCGGACTGAATGCTCACTGAATCTAAATCCATTTCAACGAAAGGAATAAATCCATCTTGCAAACAGAAACAGCACGTGTCATAAAAAGTTCAGCCTCTATTCTTCTTCAACATTCCAGTAAGCTACGGCTTTCACTTGTGCCTTTTCTTTTAATCATCGAATAAAGCTCGATAGAATCTCGTGACATACTGGAACACCTCTATCTAGCAACGTCTCCAGGTAGATTTGTTTTTTTCCATATACATAGAAAATAAGCATTGAACACTTCTAGAACTTTTAGATAACAACAATACAATACAACGGAAAAATGATCAAATGTGTGATATCTCGAATGGACGATATTCTGTGATTCGATGACGATAAATAATTATTCAACCTACAACATGCAGCATTTCCATCCGCGTTATTTTCCGACAGAATCACTTTTTAACGGGATAAGAAGTCTGTGCATTTTAAGAGCTGTTAAGATAAAGATTTTTAGTCAGTTTCTGAGCTATAGAACATAGTGTCAAAGGTTAGCTTACAATCTGAATCGTTTGGTGTGCACATATTTTAGGAAAAGATAGCAGTACGTACTTCACAATAGCTCTGGAGGATATAATTATTTAATTATTTTAAATTCAATAGAAACCATCAGGAAGAGTTAATAGATAAATACTATGATGATGTCTATCACTAGTTCAGCCAGGACAAGAATAAGGGTACTAGTTAAGTAGCTGATGCAGATACAGAATGAAAAAGAATGGAAAGAGACAAGGATGAGGGGTATATGGATCATTTAAGAGCAGTGTTCGATTTGCCAGGTGGGATGCCGGGGATTTTTCCTGCTGCGTGAGGATGTCATCCCCTGGTTGTTGTTGATTCCGAATATCACTCCAACCTGGGATAAAAATCTTTATATTTCTACCCAAACAGGTACTATGTTGAAACTTACCAGCAACCACTAGTCTTAGGATCCCCCCCTTCGTAATTTATAACAAATCGAACACTGATTAATTAAGAGTATTGTTAAAAGCAAGGAAAGTAGAAAGTAAGAATGATGAAATGAAAAATAAATAAATTTAGAATTCTGTAAATAAAATCAGGTGGAAGAATAGCGATTAATCTCGAAAGTGCAAAATATTTATTTAGTACCGGTAAAGTAGTCGGTATGCATCGCTGAAAGAACAGCTACTGAAAGGAAGAAACAACTTAACAATTATAGACTTACGTCTAAACAACCAAAAGAAAAATCTGAAATTAGATGCTTACTTTCCATCCAAATCCATATCAGCTTTACAATAACTTACGATTTTTTTTTATATCGAAATTCATAAGACAATTTTCTTATAACCTACTAACTTTAATCCAAACCCATAGCATCTTCGCTACAATCTACGACTTTTTAATCGAAGTCTCTTAAGCTGCATCAAGAAACACCAAGCCTTTTAAGTATTTATTCTGACGTCACATCCGTTGACTTCTTTATACAATCCAGTATATGGCACAACACTTATCCAACACAAAATGGACCACAGCAATTACATTCTATAATTTCAACACTATTTCTGTATGAAATTAACCTTTGAAAACAACGGTTCGTTATGTAAAGGTTAATATTTAAAACAGTACGGTTATTATAAGGTTTCATATGACAGTTATAGTTAAATCTCAGTTAATGTTAACTCTATAGCGGTCGCGCGCTTGCGTTATCGAATTCGGTCGCTTGGGGTCCGTGCGGAACCCAGTGATAAATACACACTCATAGACAATTTTGGTTTCCGCTTTGGGATGAATGTACTTCTTTAGTGTATCTAATACGTTCCACTCAAAATAATTATTTGCTGGAATCGTTTACTCTCTAAATATAATACGTTTGAATACCAAATTGTCAGAGAAAAGGCAACGAATCCGCTCGCGTGGGGTCTGCCTGGACGCCAACGTAAACAGTACTCTATTAATATATATTTGTATTTAATTATAGAATATTTTACTAATAATGCAAGTCATTTGGTCTTTCGTTTACACAGAAGTACCACAAAAAAATCTCACTATAAACGAAAAAATGAATTGAAATGATATAACAAATAAATAGCACAACTGAATCCGGTAGCGTAGGATCCGCGTAGACCCCATGGTACGTCCGTATTTCAACACAGTTCATTATAGGCTAACACCGTAGACGCCAGTAGGTAGAGTAGAATGAAAAACTCAGCTACTGGAAACGAGCACAAAGGGCGGTAACCAATGACTCCTATAAACTAATTCACATATGAGGGTTAAACGTTATTCGCGATAACTTGCGTAACCTACAATAAATTCTATGAATGATCGACTAACGAGGGAACATTCCCAACTGTTCAGCCGATATTTACATGAAATATTTTTTTTTCTCACTAGGTTTTACCTGTAATACACGAATATGACATCCATAGACCCAACCTTTTTGAAAATTTCGAATAGGATTTTTTTTTTTTTTAAATATCGATTTGTGCTTATTTGTACATTGTAAGGAATAGGCATGAAGACACTTGTCGTGATAAAACCGTTGTGGGAATATGATCCAACCTTTGGATAATGACAATAGGTGAAGGGCATACATCTAGTGGTGGAATGAGAATCATGGTCGCCATCTTGAAAGCCGCCATCTTGGATTCGGCTCGAGAATTCTAAATAGGAAGAGGATCATGTGACATATCGTTTTAGGCTAGCTTGTTCCCAGAAATTGAAATATGAAGGCATTTTACACCTACGCTTATTTTTGTTTAGGAGAAGTTATAGAAGTTACCATTTGGCGTCCTACAACATGTGCTCAATTTGTTGGCAATTTTGGTGGGCACACAAAACCAGTCGTTTTAAAATCCCCAGCAACGAATACAGCATACCTGCACCACCGTTGAACCCGGTGTTACCCAGTGCACATAATGAACTTATGGGTCTACGGATGGGTCTATGGGTGGGTCTATGGATGTCATTTTCATGCATTACAGGTTAAAACCTGGTGAGATAAAAATATGTCATGTACATATCGGTTGAACAGTTGGGAATATTCCCTCGTAAGTACCATTTATATTCTGTCCTTCCAAGAATGTTGCAAAATTTTCTCCTTTACTAATATCATCGTTTATTAGAAAACTACCATCTGATTCCACATCATGGTGCTTTCAGAACTCCGAAAACTACGTGGACTAAATCCTAATATTATGCAACGCTTTCCTTTTAACTCACTCCTCCTATCTTGTCTATGTACAAAACTGTACCTGAGGGCTAGAAGCACAAGTCACAAAGCTGTTTCCCAGAAAACAGGAAAAACTACTTTCATATAGAAATTAAAATGACATACTACAAATTAGACTTGCTTATTTATACTATTAACAGGTGAAGGATGTGAAAAAAATACAAGATTACGTTTACCAGGAGCAGTGGCCTAAACTTAAAGAGCTGTCCCCAACACTTTTAGGGGCTCTTAAAAAACAATTGCTCTCACCCTGGTGCTTGTAGACCACCACCATTTAAATGGAAAATGTTCATGTTCCAATAGCGATTACTACAGACATTACAAGTTCGAGACGGTTCCACCATTAATGCAGCTAATAATACACTGAGCGCATACCGCACTATCGGCTGGTATTAGGTATCGAAAGGACAGGTGAAGAAATTAGTGAAAATCAGTGTGATATGTCCAATTTCACACAAGAACTTATTTTCAATTTGAATTTATTGATGCCCTTTAGGTATCTATGGCTCAGGCTGGGATAGGGTAAAGGTAAAGATGGTGGAGGAGGCGGCCAGAGCTTAAGCTGAAGGTACCATCCCGGCATTTGCTTGGTATCACTCTGGGAAAAACTTAGTCAGGATGGTCGGCCTCTAGTATCGAACTTAGGACCTCCCAAAAGAAGTGCATGCAGTACAAAAGTACCTTTAAAAAAGGTTGAAAACAACAGCCAAGATTGCTGATTTCTGACCTGAAGTGTTCTCTCGTTGATGCGCTAGCCTGCGTTCCCCACCTTGAGTGCGTTTCATTCAGTTTTGCTTTTAATCACGCATATGAATTCGAATGTTATTTAAGGTCTTTAGGCAACCTTGGCTCAGGCCGTATGGATAATGATGAGTGACTTGGTAGAATGAAGAAAGTGGGAAAAAAAACGGGAGAACCCCGAGAAAACTCAAATTCACACAGTGTTTGTCCACCACAAAGCCCACATGATATGAGCTGAGATCGAACCGAATACTCCAAGCACCAGAGGTGAGCGATCTACCACTGAGTCACCGCGGTCCAATTACGAATATGAAGTTTAATTATTAAAAAAAAAACCAGTGTTGAAACAAGGTGATGCCTTATCACCACTACTGTTTAACTTTGCGTTAGAATATGCTACTCTAAAAATTAAAGGGGGCAAAAAGGGACTATCATTGAATGGTTTGAATCAACTGTTTGTACAGGCGGATGATGTAGATTTAATAGGGGACGATATAGATGTACTCCAAAGAAACATCAATGTCTTAGTAGCAGCGTGCGATGAGATAGGTCTACAGGTAAACATTGAAAAAACAAAATACATGATAACAAACCGAAACACAGAGAATGAAGGAAATAAAAACATAAGAATTAGGGATGAGGTCATAGAGAAAGTAAACAAATTTAAATACTTGGGAGCATCCGTAAGTAGGAAAAACGAGGTCACGGAAAAAATAAAACATCGCTTAGTATCGGGCAACACATGTTTCTATTCAGTCCAAAAACTTCTGACATCGCGATTAATATCAAGAAAGTTGAAATTGAAATATACAGAACGGTTATTCTACCGGTAATACTTTACAGTTGCGAAAGTTAGAGTATGGCCCTAGCAAATGAATTACGTGTGTTTGAAAATAAGGTTTTGAGAAAGATATACGGGCCGACACGGGACGAGATGACTAGAGAATGGAGGAGACTGCATAATGAAGAACTCCACGGACTGTACGATTCACCAGATGTTGTAAAAATAATGAAATCGCGACGACTAAGGTGAGTAGGCCATGTAGCTCGGATGGGGGAAAAACGAAGATTATATTCTATCCTGGTTGGAAGGCCGGATGAAAGGAGACCATTGGGAAGACCGAGACGTCGTTGGGAGGACAATATAAGAAGAGATCCTCGAGAAGAAGGTGTTCGTGATGAAAACTGAATTGATATTGTCCAGGATAGAATCCAATGGCGAACGTGTTACTGCGGCGATGAACTTGCGAGTTCCATAAGCCATAGAGTTAGTTAGGTTAGGTTAGTGTCTTTCAATAATGTTTATTTATTTACAATGAAGGACTTGGCTTAGGAAAAAAAAAGTATTAAAAGTGAAGAACGATAAACAAAGAGAATAAAAAAACATGAAATCGTTTATTTGGTTTCTTTTTCTTTCTACTCTTTCTTGTATCCTCCATCGCAAATAAACAAACATAGTTGAAAATAAACAACGAATTGAAATTCTTATACGTGATTGAAATGAAATTTCGAAACTGTCCCCACTACTAAGCCAAGCAATATTAACCCGTAATAATTATAATAATCTCTTTTACAAGTGTACAAGTCGGAGACAATTGTGTTCCAAAATTAATGATTTATTATTAAAATATACCATTTTTATAACTAATGTAATGGTTGGGCTGTCTTTAATTTATTTATCTTCCATGCATGTTGTGTGCAAATTCCTTATCTAATCAAGTTAAGTTCCTTAAACTAGACAGATCAAGATAGTTTACAAGGTACGCGTTATGGCTGCCTACAGCTTTGTTCTAATGCTATTCAGTATCATTAGATTGTTACAAGTATGCATAAATATTAGTCCATTTTCGGATATTTTTTTTTTAATACTTGTTTTACTATTGCGGGGATACGGGGTATCTTAGAACAATGGAGATAACTTTTAATTTATAAAACGAAATTTCTTTTGTCCAACGTTTATAAATTGCAAACATCATGCCACACAGCTGTCATTTGTTTCTCATCATTTGTGTGCGTTACCTGGTACTTGATGTAATTTGTGGGTACCAAAGTAACAGTTCATCTCAGAGATTGTAAGCTTCTGGAGAGAAGAGAACTGTAGCTAATCTTTCCATGTTAAAACTTACGAAGTAACTACACTCCTTCACGCATTACACTGACCTTGTTGCTTTCTGATAACCCTTCTCCAATAATAACAAAATGTGCGTAATTGGACGTACTGGGGCAGCTTTGAACAAAAAGAAAGGGGGTAGATTTGAACAAAGTAGCAGCTTATGTCCCTACAGCTAAAACTTACTGTTGGGAAGAAAAATTAGTTTGCAACATATCAACAGTGTAAAAGCATTTCAATTAGGCTATGTGTAACATTTTTAACAAAATTTGTACGAGTTCAAAGTTTATGCAACCCTAATGGTTATGCAATCCTCATAACCCCAATAAAGAAATAAGCAAGGAAGTAAGTTCAACGTTTAATAACAACTGCGTAGTTTATATTCTTTGTATGGCTAGTAAAACTTTAGTTTGCTTTCTTCTGCTCCCGTGTTTGTATTTAGAATCATTTACAAAAAGAAATAAATGTTCTTGTAATAAAGTTAAGGATGTGTTCAAAGCTGCCCCACCATGTTCAAAGCTACCATACCCTTGTTCAAATCTACCCCCTAGGGGACACCTTTGAAAGATAGCCTCCCAGTTCCTGTCCTTGCTTTCAGGTGACAATGAAGTACGTCATTTTCTTCGGCGAGCTGTATATGTTCCCATACATGCGTTATTTATCTCTCTGAACAAATTCTCTAAGTGTGAAGAAGCAAAATTAAATTTGCCCAACAACGTGTTCAAAGGTAACCCCCTTCTTCCCTAATTAACAATGTTTATTATGCTCTTTGTATTATCATGTCTGATAAGAACATCTGCTAATTTTCTGTACAGTCTGATTCATAGAAAATGGGCAACTGTTAGCCTTCTCTACGAGTCTGAGTGTACTTTTCTACTTCTGTTTTTTTTGCATGGAAAGAGGTTAAGTGAGAGGACAGCCTACAGCTAAGCCTCGTCTGACTAACGAGGACTTATTCTATTCTATCCCTTAATTTGGTCTTTACTGATGTTTTTCTCAAATATATAAGTATAATGTATTATTAATAGTTTGCTATATAAACCACAATATGTTAACGTATGTAAAATATTGCATTTCTATGAAATAACATGAGTAAAAGAGAACATGACGATAAACTGGGCGAAAACAGAACTTAAACGTGCTCCTGAAAGATATAAGACGAGTAAAACAATCCCCATGTAAATCAATGGAAAGTGCGTACCAAGATGGCGGAGGTGATCTACACCGTTAAGGAGGCATCGCAAGTTGCTCTGCAGTATGAAGCGATAAAACGCGATAGTGCTCTGTTTTTCCATGATTTCCATCAAATTCAACTACACAAGCACAGTGTAAAGAAATTAGATGTTCCATCTCAGCAACACGCAAGGTTAGCTCATTATGGTAAATCTACAGCAGAGGTCATACGTAGTTGTAAATTCTGCGGACGTTCACAGAAACGTAGACAATGTCCGGCGTACAATAAATTTTGTAGTAACTGCGGAACAAAAGGACATTTTAAAATTGTATGCCAGAAGTATGATAACAATATACCGACAAACAAACAAGGTCATCAAATAAAACAGCTAGCGGATCAATCGGACGATAAGGACAATGAGACAGTCGTGACAATTCTGGTTTCGGAATAAACGATATTTGGATTAATGTCATTGACGCGTCTTGCGATAGTACTTCAGCGCCACCTACTATGATCAGGTTGTTGATCAATGAATATTCTTTCACATCATTCATAGACACGGGAGCAGCTTCAAATCTAATAGATATAGAAACCTTAAATAAATATGGTTGGAAATGTAATGAAGTAGGAAAGACAATAACAGTATTGGATATGAGCAAAACCAAATTCGATATTATAGGTAAAGCAGTACTGCCATGTATTTATAGAAATGGCCTATATCACTTAGATAGTGGATGTCGAAGCAATCTATTCCATATCCAATTTTTGGAAGATTGTGTTCCCAGTCTAGAGACGATCTATTAGGTATCAGCCTACAAATTATACCAGGTGGAAAGTTAATGATGGAAATAAAGTCAATAACATTACGGGGTTCTGTTAGTCAGTATATGGGGAACGATTTGACGGAAACAAAGAAGATTGTATATTGCAAAGAAAGTGGAAAAATACTCTGAAAGGGAACAGGGGAAACATTGAAAGCGAACATAATTGTCATGGCAGGGATGACAATAAAAAATTCACGAATTAAGAAGTCATTCAAAAGTATAATAAAGTGTAACCATTAAAATGTGGACTTAATGAAGAACGAAGTTAAACTAGGGTTGATTAATGATTTGCAATGAAGAGAGCGGTCTGATACAAAGAAGATAAGGGTAAAGGAAAGGAGTAAACCTAACAACATAGACGAAGTACTTATTGAACTCGGGAGTTGTTGACGAAATGGAGAATGATCTAAGAAGACTTGTACAAGCTCTAGGCTTGTAAAAGATTTGGCAATTCTTGGACAATTCTATGGAAAAGTGAAAGTATTGTGTGTGTTATGATCTGAACTCATTATCATCTTGTGTTTCTGTTGTGATTGAAACACAGTATTGTGTAAATATTTCGCCCCCCCCCCCCCCGCCCCGTGTATGAATTCGAGCCACAAGCTGATATTATATTGAGCTTTCACATGATCTGGTGGTAGTAGTACGGTTGGGGGAGAGACTATATCTTAAGTATGACATTCAGTTTTTATTTATTTATTTTCAAGAGAGGAAGAGTGGATTGATATCTTTTAATACCGTAAGAACGCACAAATTTTAAATAAGAAATGAGGCACTCCATTTTAGTCACATAGTCTATGTAAGCATTGTTTATTGAGTGCTAGATTTGATCCAATCAGATTGTGATTTGTTTTTAAAACATGTAAATGGACTCGGATTTTAAGTAAAGTGTATTTTAATGTCAATATTGAATGAGGACACCGAAATTTGATGGAATATGCATAAATATCGTGTTAAATGAAGGTAATTATTCTGTAAATGTGTAATGGTGCTTTTTAGCTCTGAAAGTGTATGATATAGCTATTTTCTGTAACTTACATTGCCCAGCCAACGATATCAACAAATCTGAAAATGTTGGATCACAATGAAAATAACTACATGGCTGATCCCAACTTGTATTGCCATTTTTTTCCTGATCTTGTATGTTCCTAACTTTATATTAATGACGGTTATGGGAGAACAAATTAAATGTTTTTTTGTTAAATACTGAATCTCCGCTAATTCACTTGAGAAATGCGTGTTTTATAAGGAAAGAACACACATTAAAAAACAAATTACACACACTTAAAAAGAATTAATAACACAATATTTCATAAAGTCCACTTAACTTTGTCAGATGATTAAAAGGTAAAACTCACTCACAGAGAAGGTGCGAACACCGGTTTGATCAATGATAAGGAGCATGATTTCGACCACACTCCTGTTCACACCTCTGCAACTGAGTTTTACCTTTTAATCACCTGACGAGGTCCAATGGATTTTACGAAATACCGTGTATTATTAATTCTTTTGACGAATCCTGGATTAAATTCATTTTATTTTTAACAAGATGGTGACACGTCGAGTGATCAAAATGAACGTTGTGTTCCAACGTCCTGTTTATTCTCAAAAACTTAAAAGCCACACTCATTACCAAAGTTATATTTAGAAAAAATCACAATAACTAACATATATTTCATGTGAATAACTATATGAGCAAATACACAATATCACTAAAGGTACAAATAAACACATGCTTTTAATGACACTCACATGCATTCCAATATCCGTCGGCGTCGAAGCTTTCCTTTGCGGTTTCGGCCTACTACTTTTACTAAAGAAAGACTTCCAGCCAAGCGGTGAGCGCTTAGACTTCAGACTGGTACCTCTCTTTCTTGCTGGCAAATCTATTACTGTATGATATTTGGCTGGTAAATTTGCAGGGCCTCCACCTGAAAAAGAAAATAACAAGCAAGAATTTTTATGCACTAAATAATACCAATAAATAAATAACCACTGGCGTTACAGACCGAAAGGTCGTGAGCCTGCCCCAACGCCATCTGTCCGCGCTTGATGGAACTGCGCTTACCTGAGTGGTCAGTGCTGCGTTCCACCTAGCCACGAACATGTGTTAGTATTATATACTAATACAGCAAAAATGAGACATAATCAAACACATATTCCTTTCCCTTACTGCGACTGTCACCCATGGTAGTTTTAACGTATACCTAAGGTGGTTTTAATGTAAGCTCATAACCTTACTCTTTGAACACACATGATAATGGATGATTGGATTAAGTGAAATATTATGACTTTTAGTATCCAAGTGTCCGAGTAGAGCTTTCTTATGTACTTGAAAAAATCATTAGGAGAAACGGTTACCGCTATGTTGGGAAATATTTTTGTGACCGTTTGGTTTTCGTTCCTTCAACTGTTTCAACAGAAAACGTTTTCTCATCATTCGTCTCACACATTCTCCAGGTCAATTTCACTGTTATTTTGTCGTACACGATAGAGTTATGCCAAAATTAACCTCGTCATGGGGTTTCTTGGAACATTCCAACTCAGACTGATATATCACTTAACCCACTTACTATTTTTTTATTAAAATGAAGCAGACTCAAGATAGCCGCTTTCAAGATGGCGGTCATTGTCGATATACCCTCCAGCACGTATCGTCTCCTGTCCAGTATCTATTAATAGCCATTTGCTTTCAATATATGAAACAGTTTGTAAAAGAAAAGGAGTTTTCCGTACTCTGTTTTCGATTTGTTTGCTCTCTACGTTCCATCTTTCTCGGGTCCCTTTGTCGTTATTTGTAGACCACAGCAGCTATAATTTTGGCTGTGATGGTTTACCTAGGCACTGTACCTACAGACGAATTTTCATCATAATCGAACTCTGTAACTTGATGAGTGTCCCTCGTAAACACGTAATCACATGTAAAAATGGAAAGTGGTATATCTTTGCCCTGGGTACACATCCTCGGTCCAAAATTTTGCAGGTCACTCACTATCTCTGATATTGGGCTACATGTCTGCCAAGTTTGGTCAACATCCCAGAGTCAGTGGTCTGGTAAGTTCCTAGTTTTGGCCTTCCCCGCGTCTTTTTCCCTCCCCTATGTCAGCCTGAGCCATGGATGCCTAAAGACCATAAAGAGATTGGAACAGGGCAGTAAGACATCACGATTATTGGTTACTTCGTATAATTGTGCGGAATAATTACTAGAATATAAAAAGTAAACACGGCGTAAATTAGCATGAATTCACATTACATCTCTATGCTTTATCTTGCATTTCAACTATTGAAATGTGTGACCTATAATACATTCACGCATTACTCTGGACACATCTTATCAAATCCGGCGTGAGGG